>RWJN01000089.1:0-88854 GCA_004332605.1 Steccherinum ochraceum
CTCTCTCCGGCTCGAAGCGGCCATGTGGACTTTTCACTGGGGCTCATGGTGTGACCACAGTGACTCGCCCTGCAGCAACCTGCAGCGCGGCTAATAAACGCCCTCTAGGAAGCTCTAGGGCCGGCGCTGCGGGGCGCTGCTGCCGCTGCAGTCTCAACCGAGTCTTAACGTGAACGTACAACATTCAAGCTTCAAGTTTGCATGTCATACTGACTTCACGAATCGCAAATCAAGTACCGGTGGTGAAGCGCGCTATCGAATAATTAGTTCGAATGGTACATAGCAATGGTCGACAGGTATGTCTTTTGTACCGCTTTCTGCAGCGATGACGGCGAAATAAAACAGCAGGTCACCCTACACTCCGATGTCAGCATTCCCTGCTCCCTAGTATTCTCAGGGTTGTGGACGTAGAAGGTTGAGCACCTCGTGTGGATGTCGAATCTGGTTCACATCCTGGCACAGTCTCACAGTGAAAGGCGAGCGTATGGATATCTCAGCTCCGTCAAACTCTCTGCTGCAACTTGACGTGGTTCTCATTCTTTCCCCCGTCTCAGATGCAAAGTAACTACTGGCTTCACATGCTTGAAGTCTTGCACCATGCTGTCTTCGCCGTACTGGTGGGCCTAAGCACTTCACTGCGCAGCCGTGCAAGCGATCAGGTGGTATATCCTCAAGCCTCCTCGACACGGATGCACTTTCTTCGCCCTGAATGTGCTGCAGTACACTGCAAGACGATCACCTTCGTGAGGCTCTCACTGGCTTATCTGATACATATCATGTGAGTTCACTATCTTTCCGCATTTCAGCCGTAGTGGAAGGTTCGAATACCCTGGGCTCTTCGCCTCGCCTTCTGGCTTTTCTTCCGTGCACTTTGAAACTCTTGTTGTAATTTCAGAGCCGCTTCCCGAGTTGTCGGCCGCTAGATGAGTACTACACATGATCACATTGTCTTTCCTTTTGCTGCCCGACATTTGTATCGGCTGCCTCTGATTCTTCTTCACAGGCAAAATTCATGTGACCTGCAGTGACTCTGGGTCCAGTGGAGCTACTGGCATAAGTCCGGGGTTTCTAGAGGGTACGGCAGAATCGAACCTCATCACTACGCCAGTCGACGACAAATATGCGAGCTTCGACTTCTGGTATGCCAGCCCCACATTGTTGAGCACCTATTGATAAAGGAATCGGACCTTGCGTCAAGCTGTTGCGAAGCATCCCGAACCATCACGTAGCGGAAATTCGAAATTGAAAGCCATGGTCATCAACCACAGTGTGGTCGACCCGAAAGTTGCGCATTACATTCGTCCCATGACGTCCGTGTATTGACTCATGCCGGCGGTATTGGTTTTCTGCTCACGCGAGTTATGCTTCACGACGTCGAATCTTCACATGTGAGGAGTCTCAAAGATAAGCTGGGCTTCTTTCAATCCAAAGAGAGATGGTATGATGCTACTTATCTCTATCGTTGAAGTTGAGTCCTGGATACAGACGATGAGCACTCTCATATGGTCTTGCTATACATCGGGCTGGTGGCACAATTTTGCTACGGGCTTCATAACCGCCTCCGACGTCGGACTCGTGCATGAGACTGGAGATGACTGGCAGTGTTACCGGCAGAGCGTCTGTAATGAGAAAAATGCAGGTTCGCAATTCGCATGCTCTGAGGGTTGTGTGAACTGTACCAAATACATGACGGAGATATTTCTATGTGCAATCCAGCCGCTGAATTTCAGTCGTTTAGCGACACGAAGAAGGGTCGAGACGGTGACTGCAGCACAACGGAGAGACGGGAGAGCGCATCAGATCAAATCACGCAGTGACACGCACATTGCACGCAACGGCGGCGGCGGTGATCCGAAAGGGCGCGCTCTTCGGCGATCGGCGGCCCGGGAGCAGCCCGATCGGCAACGTTATTATTTAGCAAGCAAGCCCGGAAGTCTATACAATGACTCGGCTGCTCACTTTTTCTCTGTCCCACTGCCACGCTCTCGCTCGTCCTGTTCGTCCTTTGGCACCGTCTCCCCGTTCGCAGTGCACTCGTACAAACTATTCTTACTCTCTCGCAAGACATCGCTTTTCAACAACAATGGTGCATCTCAACGGAACCACCAAAGATCGATCTCAGCTCGTACCGTTCTCATCTCGCCTGAAGGAGGGTCGTGCTCTAGCACAGGATGTGTGGTCTATCTTCAAGTAAGTCATGCACCTCCTTGAGATCACAAAAACTTGCTCAACACTGTCACAGTGCTGCTAATTTGCCTGCCGATTGCATAAATCTCGGGCAAGGCTATATGAACTTCGCTCCTCCTGACTGGATAAAAGATGCAGCTAACGAGGCGCTGAGCACTGTGAGCGGAAGCCATTACTCTCACCCCAAAGGACGCCCTCGTCTCCGCCAGGCTTTGAAGAAATACTATGATCCTATGTTTGGTCGGGACTTGGATATCGAGAAAGAGATTCTTGTGACGAGCGGTGCCAATGAAGGTCCGTCTTCTTCTCTTGTCCGACTCGGCCTTACGCTCACACGCCAATCTAGGACAATACTCTGTATTTGTTGCGTTCTTAGAAGAAGGGGACGAAGTCATCATGTTCGAACCCTTCTTCGACCAGTACCTGCCTTCGGTGACGTTCAACGGTGGAAAGCCGGTGTACATCCCCTTACACCCGGATACTTCGAGGGGGAAGATCACTAGCAACGACTGGACTATTGATTTCGAAGAACTGAGGTATGTCAGCGGAGTCCTGAAAGCATATTCTAGCATTCCCGCTCATTGTTATCCAGGCGCGCGATCACGTCACGGACCAAGATGATCATTGTGAACACACCACATAACCCCGTGGGCAAGGTCTTCACCCGCGATGAACTTGAAAAGATTGCAGCTCTTGCAGAGGAATTCAACCTCCTTGTTATGAGTGACGAAGTGGTGAGCTAAACGCAAATGCTGCGATGCGAAGACTCGTCTCTGAACTCCTCGTAGTACGACACTTTGACTTTCGACGACAAGGAACACGTTCGCTTTGCGAACCTGCCCGGCATGTGGGACCGCACCGTCACTGTTGGCTCCGCTGGCAGTAAGTTTCTCAATGCTATGCAGATCGTGCTTTGCTTACAAGGTTGCAGAGATGTTCAATGCCACTGGCTATCGTGTTGGGTGGCTGATTGCCCCTGCATCCATCATTCAGCCGACATTAGCCGCGACCACACGTATTGTATTCTGCTCGAACTCTCCTTTGCAAGAAGCCGCTGCTGCCGGGCTTGAGCAAGTTCACGAGCGTAAATTCTTCGAAAAACAGCGCAAGGAGTACGACGAAAGACGCAGAATCTTGATTGATTGTTTCGATGAACTGGGACTTACTTACACTCGCCCTGAGGGCACTTACTTTATCCTGCTTGTGAGTCCATGTTTTGAATAATCTTGTCTTCGCCGCACTCACACAAACATGATCTCCAGGATGTCAGTAACATCAACTGGCCGGAAGATTATCCATTCCCGGAGAGCGTGAAAGGACGCGGACGAGATTTCTTGTGAGAATATTGTTGAATCTCGAGCGGCGTCAATACTTACATCGGACTAGGGCGTGCTGGTACATCGCCTTGGAATTTGGTGTCTCTTCCATTCCTGTCAGCGAGGTGAGTACTTTCAGTTTGCTTTTGCGAGTCTAAGTTGATAGGTGGTTGCAGTTCTACTGCGAGGAGCATGTTAACATCGGAGAGCGATACGCCCGGTTCGCTTTCTGCAAAGATGTGGACACTCTGAAGCAAGCTGCGGAGCGTCTCAAGGGCTTGAAGAAGGCTATCAGCAAGACCACTTCTTAAGTTGTAGTACTCGGACTTCTAACTCATCAATCGGATAGTTGTACCCTACGCATCGCCATTCAACTGGTCTACCAATCTAGAGAGCACTTCGCTTCTTGAACCCGACGTCGCATCATAGTAGACTGGATTGCTCTGTAATCGCCGAGCCAAGAACGTGTATGAGAGCGCATCCACCGCGTCTTGTGTTGTCCGAATTTTGCCCTGACTCTTTTGGCTGTCATACCAACCCCGCAACTCTCCCGTCTCCAACAATTTCGACTCGAGTGGGAGACCATCATGGAGGAACCGGCTGAAGGTATCCTTCACCTCTGCTTGGCAGAATAGATGGAAATGACCTCCTGCTCCATGGTGTCTCACCGCCCGCCCTTGCATCTTCACCAACTCTTCGAGGTCGTAATCTCGAAGCTGACGCTCCTCTCCATTGCGTGAGATGTGCACATATTGCGTGCTCATAACCACAACTGTCGCCGCACGTACTGGCAACGTCCAACATGAATCATGTGGCACCAACAGGACGTTGATGATCCCCTCCGCATACATCTCTAGGATGAGGACGCGGTCGCTCTTCGTCAGGCTGTCGTAGAAGAAGCCTAGTCCACGGGTCACGAAGTCGACAAGATTGATGTCTTGTATCCTCGAGAGAAAAGGATCTAGTTGTTCTGGGAGTATGTGATCGGGAAGGTATCCTCGCGCTGTCTCCATTTCCAACGCGCATTGCGTGATGAGATCCAATGCGATAGACCGACATTGTCCACGGGAAGGCACAAAAACGATGGCCTGCTCTCCGGGTGAACCTCGTATCGCGCTGTGAGCAGGTTTCGCCATGGCTTTGAATAATGCCGCCGATTGTGGAATGGTAAATGTGTGCATAGATACCGAGAGAGCTTGGTCACGGTCACGCGGACGGAAGGAATGGAGCGCCATTGGGTCGACATCGAGCCACGCGGCTAAGTCTGTCGGGTCGTTGAGAGAAGTTGATAGTCCAACGTACCGCGCGGGCAGTGAATGCGTGGCGTGCAGAAGCGTAGATATGCACAGTTCGTATGCGGGGTCCAGAAGTTCCAAATTTTCGCATAAGACCAGACGCAGTTGAGAGAATATTCGATGGCTTTCCGCGTGCTTGAGGTTCGATAACATATGAAGCAAATTCGCGGCTGTCACGACACGGATGGTTTTCCGCGAGGGTTGTGTCAGTTTGGCATCTGTGGTCAACAGGTCCACAGGTATTGCCTTCAATTTGGCTACTGGTCGGAGTTCCGCAAGCAGTTCCGTAGAGATGCTTCGACGAGGGACGATTATCAGACACCAGGCATCCGAAGAAGGGGCGTCCTCGAGAGTTTGCCTGCCACATGAACGTAAGGATTTGAACTCTAGATCAGATGCAAGGGGCGTACCAGCACACAATTTGCCCCATCAGGGACTTGCCACAGCCCGCAGGAGCGCACACAAGTGAATGAAGCCTGGTCCTTACGAGACTCCAAAAGATCTGGGATTGTACAGCGTTGAAGCTGTTGGCTTGGCGACCGTACACATCCTGGAGGAGAGGATCTTTGAGAGTGGAGAGTGGAAGGTATGGGATATCGAGTCGTGTGGTATGGGAATCGGCGGACGTCGGCATGACCAGGGTATCTAAGGGTATTTGAACTTCATCCTCGGCGCCCATCCACTGGTCGGACACAAACCGTATCGTCACAGACGGCGGGGGAAGGCCATTGGGTATCGAGATGACAAAGTCGACGTCTAGGGAGGTTGTGGACTGCCTGAATACTAGATGCGACAGTTGTAGGATGGTAGTTGAGTCGTTGTCCTCGATCCATAGCCAGAAGGGTTCAACTGAACCATGGATTTTTGAACTCCAGTTAAACATCCGAGTGACCTTGACGGCGATCTTGAGGACATCGGATCCCAGAGGCCGCAGATCATAGGTAATACGAACGGTTGGGAATTGCTTAGCAGCATCGCGGATGGCAGTACCGTGTCGCTCGTTGAGACGCACGAGCTCTCCAAGCTCCTGCGCGCTCATCGCCGCTAGCTCACCCACAGTGTAGTCGTCGGCAAATCTTTCCAGATTATAATAGATATCTGCTTTCAGCTGAAACTGCTTCAGAGGCTGGTCGAAAGGCCACAAGCGTTTCTCTATTGCCTTGCTCATGCCCATGAGCACTGCACTAGCGTTGGCCCATTTGCGCGTGATAGCAATCTCGAGGAGTGCGCGAGCGATACGTCCACCGTTCTGAGCAGCATATGCTTGATCGGAAACCAAAGCAAAATCTTCAGGACGATAGTTGGAAATATACCCTTGAAGCAGGATGTTGACCTTCCCCTTATTTGTATGGGTGCCATCCTGTGCAACCAGTCAGCTTCGACATTCTGGATTAACGAGCAGCGGGACAAGTACGTACTTTGACCGTGCATGGTATGGTCTCCATCATCTGCTCCAGCTCTTTGACCTCGTTCTCACGCACTTGGATCTGGTCAAACTGAAAACAATTCGATGATCGTTATTTTGACGTCGAGTGACGAGGACTGACCTCTGTGCTCATACTGAGCATACCCAAGACGTCTGCTTCGGTCATTTTGGGACGGAACTCCTTGTTGAATATCTCGATGGAAGTGCAGCGAATGTAAAACTTCGCCGCAATGCGACCAAGGTCAGTGATTGTGAATGTCCCTGCGTCACGGTCGAACGCAATCATCCGAGCCTCGACGAGCCTCTTCGCAGCCTCAAGAACCAACTGACTGCGTTTTGCTCCTAGATGCGGGTCCTCCGCTACTGCCTCTCGAGCCATGCCTGAGCCCACGCTTAAGTCAAGTATAGAGTCACGGATAACGGAATAACATACCATATTGAAAAGGATTTTTTCGCATACGAACATAGAGATATGTATACCCAATCCATTGTACGGCGTCGTGTACGGTGGCGACAGTACCAAGAGATATCTCGGCATTGAGTGCATCGATCAACCCAGCAATGAACCTCGATTCAATGGGGTTCTGTCCCCGTCGTTTATCAGCATATGAATGGGACGCGTGCGACACAAGCTTACCTGTGACGTTACTGCATCCAAGTAGTGGGTTAACTTATCATCCGTGGTGCAGATGTAGCCAACACCACTTGTCTCCAGGCCAGGACGACCTGCACGACCGAAAACCTGCAGGACATCAAGTACAGACAGGTCCGTGAAGGCACCTTTGGCACTGTCGTACACTTGAGTACCTTTGATGATGACTGCAAACATGAGGAATGAGCGAAAGTCACCTTCAATTCACTTTCACTCAACTCACCTGCGTGCGCTGGCAAGTTCACTCCCCACGCTAGGGTAGCAGTACAGCATAACACCTATCAAATGAACGCGTTGAGAGACGAGCGGTCCAAAGAATCACGGCACCATACCTTGATCGCTCGCGCTTCAAACATCCGTTCCATCATATTTCGGTCAGACCTTAACATCCCGGCATGATGAATGCCAAAGCCATTATCAAACAGCTCCTTCATCTCTTTGTTTCTTGAGGTGGAGATATCCCTTCGGAATAGCTGAAAGGATGGATGTTCTTCACAGCTAAACTCATCGAGCAACCCTTCGGTCATGGCTGCTTCTTTCAATGCCATCGCAGTCTTCACCGTCTCCTTCCGAGCATGTACGAACACCATGACTTGATGACCTTCTTGGACCAGTTCAGCGACCTTCTCGTAGGTGACTTTGTCCAGGTTCTTGCGTGACTGTGGGCTACCAGGCTTGCCCTTGACACCGATAAAATGCTGCTCCAACGGGACTGGCCTGAAGGACGAATCAAAGTAGAACAAGCCGGTATGCCGATTGACGCTGCAATAACGATGTAGTTGAGGGACCAGAAGTCAAATAGTGCCAAAATCATTCTTACCTGAGGAATTCAGATACGTCAATGTAATTCGGCAGGGTGGCACTGAGGCCAACTATGCGAATAACCGATTGGCTAGATTCGACCTAACGCGGAATGAGAAATTAATCCACTGAAGATTAGCTTTATCATACCTGACGGAGTGTACGAGCCACAATGGTCTCGATAACAGCACCACGCTCATCGTTGAGAAGGTGAACCTCATCAATAATCAAGAGCTTGACTTTCTACGAGGTTTTTAGGTTTTCGTCAGAGAACTGGACCGATACAATCATACTCACGGAAGCTAACTCCCCCTCACCCGTAGGTTTCCGGGTTACCACATCCCATTTTTCAGGCGTTGTGACAATGATTTGCGTCTCCGCAATCTCGCTCTTCGTCATCTGCATATCACCTGTGGAGAGGCTGTGAGAAATGTATTCGATAGCCATAGTCGAAACGATTTTGCTCACCGGTGAGTTCAGCAACTCGGATCGACAGCCAATGCAGACGTTTACCAAGTTTGCGGACAATTTCAGACGCCAGTGCCTTCATTGGGGCCCTGGTGGATCGATTCATCTCAGCAACAGAAGCTAGTCTGCCCACTTTGTACTTACACATAGATGACCTTGAAGTCATCACGTTTAATTGTGCCGGCGATCGGTACTCCAGAATCGCTCGTTGACCGGTGTTGGTCCAAGACGCGAAGAATACTGAGCATAGCGACATCCGTTTTGCCCTGGTGACAAGGGTTCAGATACGATCCAAAAGCGGTCCTGGCAGGACGTTTTCAGCCAGTTAAATAGACGTACAGCACCGGTGGGAGCTGCGAATCACGAGATATATTATCATCCACACGCTGGATATGCGAAAGCGGCGTACCACAAACAAGCATGTTCTCGTTTGAACGATAGGCAGTTGGGTAAACGATCGACTGGATTCTGTTCAACGAAGTGTAACCCTGTATACGACAGAAGCTCAATTTCTGCATAAATGCACAATGCAGAGATGATACGTACCGGAAATGAGCCTTTCGCCAGTGGGTCCAACTCAGACACAGATATGAGTCGCTCTGTAGCCCGAGGAGCGACTGCCGTAGCTGGTGGTATAGTAACTTCTTCATAATCCTGGTGGACAGTGTTGAGTCAAAATATCGTACTTGTAATTGGATCTACGATGCCGTACCTCTTGATATACACGTGTAGTTCCGAGAGGTAACATATACTTGGTGCCAAAGGTTGACAGGACGTTTCCTTGGGTCATCGAAGCGGACGTGTAGACATGCGGGAGGACCTCTGGCATATCTTCCTGAACATCAGATGAGCACCACTTCGCATTCCGATGAATCCTGGGTGTGACCTACCGCTGTACCAGAGAACAGAGGTCGAGCCGCATTCGCTCGCAATGTCTCTTCCATTCGCCGACGAGCAGCCTCTGAGTCGAGAGATCCATGGGCTGCGAAAGACGTGAGCCAAGAACAGAAGGCGGACTTTTGGACTGAGCTAACCTGCTGCACCTGTCTGTTGCGAACTCGATCTTGACAAATATGCAGATGTCTACAAGCTCGATGAACACCTTGACTTGACATCAGCATGGGTGTACTCACCTCTTGGCTGATTGTCCGACGATCGCTGAGAACATCCATGACAAGTTCTATTGCTTCAAATCCGAGCATCTCAATCAGCTCCTCTGACACGGCGTCATTGGGTCGTTCTGAAGAGAGGAGGATGTTAAGTGGTTCCAACAGGGATGATGCAGAAGGGTGACTATCACGTTCGTCAATGACGATGCGGTTTGTGTTCCAAGGTATAGACGACGTACTCTAGTAGGCGAGATAACAAAGGACTTTTATGCTCTCCAAAGGTGCCCCCATTTTGGTAGATGTCGACGACGGAATCCCACTCTGTCTCATCGACATCTGGAGGGATGTCATCGTGAACATCTTTAGAACTTCCTAAGGTGATGATTTCAATATTCGTTCTGAGAGACACGACATGCAATACGTACCAGAAGCTTTGAAATCAGATGCAGCCCTTTGAATGAAGTCTTAATCACGACTGAACACGTCGATACGGGGTCAAACAGACCTGGTCCAGTCTTCGAGCACGTTAGGGTCTCGATCCGACGCATCGTCCCGCGATCCGGTCAAGAAGTTCAAATGAGCTGCAAAACCAGGCATGGAGGGGGAGTTCGAAAGGTATGAAGAAGGTCAAAAGACCGAACACGGTGCGAAAGGGATATAATGGTACAGAAAAAGAGGAAGAGGGCAATTCAGCAATATTTTGGCCATGCTGCTGCTTTGTGCCGTAGGAAGCGCCCGGTGACTCTCAGTTGATCGCAGATCGGGGCCGGCATCTTCGCGTATTCCAGCGACCACGTCCTCCGCGTCCATCCAATCGGTTTGACCTTGACTTCATTGGACCCACTCCGTTTTTCCCGGTCACCTCACCTCTTTCACCATGTCGGGTCCTGCGTACGCTCAAACCACTGTCCAACGTATACTATAGCTGATAATATGTTCGTAGGGTGTCGCTGTACCTCGACCCGCAAATCCGGGACTGGGTTCTGTTTCCTATCACTCTTGTTATGGTGAGCAACATCTGCTACTGCGTACTCGTCTGTCGTACTAAACAATTATTATACAGATTCTTGTTGGAATACTTCGCCATTATGTAGTCCTTCTCCTACAATCTCCCCCAAAGAAGCAATCTCGAGCTGCAATCCGCGAGCAGTACGACCCCATTCCCACTTCGGCAGACCATGTCCACTGACCATCCTCCAGGCGTGCCCTCGTCCGTTCGCAGATCCTCCGCGCGACAGCAGCAAATTCCCCCCTCCCTCCCAGCCACTACAACGCCGTCTCCCAACATCTCGCTGACGCGTTCAACACCGGCTCTTACCTCAAAGACGGACCTGCGAAGAGTGACGCGGCAGCAGCCCCTCCGAACCCGTTAACAGACCCCGCTGCTATGGATGGCATGATGGCAGGCATGAAGACGCAGATGGTGATGATGGTACCGCAGATGGTTATTATGGGGTGGATCAATTTCTTCTTCCAAGGCTTTGTGCTCAGTGAGTTGCATGTCATGCCATGACTTTACGCTGAGCTGACCGCATTGGACAGTCAAATTGCCTTTCCCCTTGACTCTTGGTTTCAAGTCCATGCTGCAGCGAGGCATCGAGACTCCTGACATGGACGTGCGATGGGTGTCTTCATTATCCTGGTATTTCCTCAACTTCTTTGGCCTGAATGGACTCTACCGTCTCATTCTCGGGGGCGAGAACTGTATGTGACTTCACTTCAATCATACGTTTCGTGTCACATTTACTGACAATCCCAACCTTCCTTGAAGCGGCCGACTCATCTCGAGACATGGCAACGCCCTTCGCGGCCGCAGCAGCCGCACCGCAGCTAGGCCAGGCACAAGACTTCAGCAAACTATTCAAAGCGGAGATCGACAATCTCGAATTCTCGAAAGGCTTGCACGTGTGGGTTGCCGATGACGTCGAGACGAGGATACTGAAGAAGTACGGCCGTGCGACGTGACTGCATACATTGCTATAGACAGTGGCGTATCCTTGCATTGCTATTTATTTGCAGCATTCATCTGAGCGGAGGGTCTCGTGAATAAGAGCCATTGGTGTACAGTTTGTTGATACAACTTCAACCACAGGAGCTACGTCAACACGTCACGGGCAAGTATGAATAAGTCAGGCCAGGGATATACGAGGTGGGTGGGGAGTGACAAGATTAGGCGAGGTATGTCCACTTTGAACCCAGGTGAATCAAGTGGAGAGGGGAATACGGACCGAAAGCTACAAGATAGGAAGAGACGAAGACGATACAGTAGACTCATACCAGGCCGTCGTAGAGTGATAGTGCCTATGCGGGCGTAAGCCCCAATCCTTCACCATGATAGTCAGGCACGCACCTGAACGATAGTCGGGTCTTGCTTGCTACCCTCCACAAACTCATCATACGTCAGCTTGGAGTCTTTGTCACGATCCATGTTCTTGAAGATCTTGTCTACCCGCTGTGTGCGCAAAGACGGGTGAGCTCATACGGTAAAGCGAAAGTAGACAGAGCGTCGCTCACCTTTTCTGGTGTATCCTCGTCTGTAGGCAGCTTGACCATCTGCCCAGTCATCTTGTATATCGACTGCACAATCTGCAGCATCTCCGAGTACGTGATGGTGCCATCTCCGTCTATATCATACAACTGGAAAGCCCCTGCGTCACCGTGGCGCGACATCATTAGGACGCGTTCGGTGTATAACACAGCAGAGGACTCACATTTGAGCTTCTCGTCTAATCGCCCGCGACTCGTAATGCTCAGTGCACAAATGAACTCCTTGAAGTCAATAGTGCCGTTCTTGTTCTCGTCGAACACATTGAAGACGTAGTCGGCGAAGTCGCCAGGGTCGCCGAACGGGAAGAATTGCTTGTATATTCGGCTGAATTCCCCCTTGTCTAGCTGACCGGTCGGGCAATCCTTGAGGAAGCCTTTGTACCTGAGAGTCCCGACGATTTGTGAGCAACGAAAGGCAGGGATGTCAAAGATGCACGGACCATTGTTGAAGTTCTCGCTTGTCGACTGCAGTCGATGGATGGCATAAGTTATGGGCGAGGAGATCGGGCGAGATATGGACGTACAGTACGTGTGTTTCTGCAGATCGGCCAGTTGCTCGGGGGACAGCTTGGATTGTGACTTTCCCATGATTGCGACTCGTGAAGGAGGAGATGTGGAGAGGAATGCGAGAGTGGATGCAAGGAGTGCGCGCGTCTTGAGTCGCAGGGAGTACCCAGGCCAAGACGAAGACTGGTGGCAGTGCGTTTGCCGAATGCGGGAGTAAACTTATCTAATCGCGCCAGATCCGGGATCGGCATGCGCCGCCGCCCGCGCTCCGGGCCCTTTGTCCGGCTCCGATCGAGCTCGCCGCCGTTCGCAGCAACGTCCGTCTGCGCGACAGCCAGTTGGGCTCATTGCGGGCTGTGGTCGGCTCAGCTTGGTGTAATCCAGCCATGTCCACTCTCAGTCGGACAGGACATGTCGTCTTCGTCGTTGCGGACGAGCCTCGGGGGATTGGTCCAGTAAAATTAAAAAAGAAACGATAACCCCCTTAGCTGATCGCAGAGGCTGCACGATGCTGCCTCGAGGCTGCGAGGATGTTCAAACGAAGCCGTTCTCGATGTAGGGTCTGTGTTCACGACCATCACAGTGCAGTGGCCTCCAGCAGTCGCCCAGACATCCCTCCGCCTCGCCGTTTCGTGTTTGCTCAGTTCGATATCTCTCAAATCGCCTAAATGTCCTTGATCAGCGTGAAAAGGAACCGCATGCATATGCCTTCTTCCCCCGATTTCGTTCTCAGTACAAGCACCTTTATACCCCTCTTCTGCCCCCGACGCCGGGTCCCCCACTCGTTTGATTAACCCTCCTCTACCTCTCGATATCTTGAATACGGACGCGCTATGTGCCATGCATATGGTTCTCTTGACCAGGCCACCGCAGGGTGTCCCATGTGTAGAGTCTTCAAGCCAAGCGCTCCCAGGTAAGCATATGGTTTCAGATCCCACGTCATCTTGCTCTTAGCAGCGCTCACGATGGTCTCAATAGGTGTCCGCATATCAAGGAGGTCTGTCGGAATAGACTGTTGCATCCGAGGATTGATGTGGTGTATTTGAAGAATGCTGAAGGTGCGCCCGCTTTTGTCGATTAGTCGCGCAAATGTTTCCGTATGCTCACTATGCTTCCGTTCCGTAATCAGTCCAAACGTTTACGGGCTGTGGCTACTGCAAAGTGCGTCTGGAACTACCTGTTCTTACCGATGTCATCCGATCCTGACAACATGCATTTCAGTTTGCCCGCACCAATTCCAAAGTACCGGTCAACTCGAACCCAGGGTGGCCTGGCTGCTGTCGGCCACCAGCTGCCCACGAATCGCGGCTTATTGGAGCTGCAGATTGGCCCGCAGTATCTATGGTGCACCATATTCCGATACCTCACGACGTGAAGTCGCTTCTCGACAGCATCACGAGTGCGAATTCTCGGCCGAGCCCAACGGGAAGCATGCGTGGATATCCGCAGGCTCACAGTTCCTCTATGGTCCGCAGAGGCAGCTACCATCTCGCCACACCTCCAAAGCCAGACAACACGCCCACTAGATCCGCCCCAATGGCGATCCCTAACAAGGGGCGGTTAACCGGGAGTCCGCCTCAGCTGTCTTCTTCCCTCACGAGTACCACTTCCGACGCCTCTGGCGGAGACACCAGCTCATCTTCCCTTCCAAATTCTTCTGCTATGGATCAATACGTTCTTCAGCGCAGACCAGCAGAAGCTCGAGCAGACAAGCCATCCGGGGAGTCCAAGAACTCACCGGGACGTAAATCTGCCGAGCTGACTGGGTCGATATCTCGAAAGGGCAATACCTCCGGCGCGAGCAACCGACCTTCAATATCTGCAGCCACACCTTCCATGTCACTTTCCAAAGTCACAGTCGATGCTCAGCCACGGAGTCGAGGCCGTATAGGCGCTAGCACTGCTGCCACACCGTCTTCTACGTTATCCCGCGCTTCGGAAAGGCCAACTGCCACCCCTCCCCGTAAATCACTGGAAGGAGCCATGGCCAACTTGAAAGTGTCGAGCGCGTCTAGTGACAGCAGCGGCAGTAACTCAGAAACGACAGTGATATCTGATGGAGGGTTCACGGATTATCTGTCGGACGAGTCGGAGGCGGAGCTGCAACGACAAGCAGAGATCAAAGCTGCGCAGATCGCTCAGAACCACATGGAGGAGCAGGAGTTCAAAGCTGCGCGTCAGCAGCTTGCTCACGTTGACTTGCGTCCCCCCAAATCCTGGACCGGGAACGTCCCTACCACGCCACGGATGTAATTCCGAACTGTTTTCGCTCTTGCTCCCCTATCACGCCTTCCCCGAGTGGCCGAACTCGTCTTCCTGATCTCTGTCGCGTGAGATGTGCAAGCATTGAGATGCCGAGAGTCCTCCAGGCCTGACGATCTGGAACGTTACGAGGTTGTTGAGGGGGGATGAAGTTGTCTGCTACTACTCGATGCTTTCTATGCTCATTGTACTCATCTACACATGCTTTCTATTCCACTATCTATATCTTCCACATCTGTTGTTTCCCTAGGATATCCGCTGTAGCTGGATGCATCTATTGGTTTTTGTGCAAGTACTCTGCATGTCGCAAGTTGCAGACTATGACTTGCGAGTGTACAGGTGTACTTTCGTGGGGTTGATTGCTCTTATCCTTGCTATCGATGTTGTACCATGTCTTCCAGTCGCGATCCTTCAATATTTTCTTCTCATCTCGTAGCAATCCACTTCAGATGCTCCAGTGGAAGTCGAGCTCAGGCCTCAGGCTGCTACTTACAAGGGGCGTCTAGCGGCGCGTCGCGTGTGATCGAGATCTGGTTCCGGAAGAGGCGTGTGTGCCTATGATAGTGGTGTTGCAGCTGCTACTAGAGTGCGACTACCCCCATACTCTCTGGTTGTCCTCTCCCCTCTTCCTGGATGAACCTCGCGCGACATTCTATCAGCTCGACTGCTCCCGTTCTCATATTTGATACCCGATTCGACGCCGACTGTCAGATATTCACGACTTCCACTCAGGCTGGCTTCGCAGTATACAATACATGGCCACTCAAGTTGATCCGTAAACGAGGTGCGTTGGACTTGCTCCTTCCGGATGCTTCATTCGTCTCTGATGCTATGTTTTAGAGATCACTGGTGGAACCCTTGCTGCTGTAGTTCCTCTGCACACATCCTCACTACTGTTCCTCCTTGGCGGAGGTCGCAGTCCAAGGTATCCACCGAACAAGGTCATTCTTTGGGACGATGCAATCGGGCAGGAGGTTGTCGAGCTCGAGTTCAGGGAACGGGTGCGCGGTCTTGCATGCAGGAGAGGATGGCTAGCAGTAGCGCTACGGAGAAGAGTGGTGGTCTTTCAAATGGATACATCTGTGTCTAGGTTTGCGGAGTGGGATACAAGCGATAACCCGAGAGGTATGTTGCTACTCCTATTATTTCCCCCGTTCGAGTCGATCCTGGAGATGCAGAATTTCTCGTGGACTGCTGGATCTCATTCCTTTCACTCGCCACAGGTTTACTTGCACTAGCAACTGCTGCGCACTCAACTCTGCTAGTAATACCAGGTCGGCAGATGGGCCACGTTCAACTCATTCATCTATCTCCATGCGAACCTCCACAACCTCTCGGCCCTCCCCCGCCAACCCTACCGAAACCGCCACCACCAGTGTCTCAACACCATGTCTCTATTATTGCTGCCCACACGACTGCTTTGACTACCCTGTCTGTACCTCCTTCGGGCCGCTTGCTGGCAACCACTTCGTCTAGAGGCACACTGGTACGCATCTGGGACACGTCTACTGGGAAACTGGTCCGGGAGCTTCGGAGAGGTACAGACAAGGCAGAGATCTACGGTGTTGCGTTTCGTCCAGATGAGAGAGAAGTGTGTGTATGGAGTGACAAAGGCACGGTTCATGTATTCGCTTTGGACGGAGGCAGTGGACTCTCGTGAGTAACTCTGCAAAGATCTACCACAACTGCGCGATTGACCAGTATCTCAGGAATCGCCACTCAACACTATCACCTTTGACATCCTACCTCCCACTTCCGAAATACTTCGAATCCGAATGGTCGTATGCGCAGTACCGCATTCCAGCTCAATCATCCCACATCTCACTATCAGCGCCCGCCTCGAAACCACCGACTGCGGACGTTGTGGATGAAGAGAAGTGCATTGTGGGATGGATTCGAGGTCCAGTATCAGACGACGAAGACCACGATACGCTATCCGCCACCGAGCACCAATTGGTTGCTTTGACATACACCGGAGGGTGGTACCGACTGTCTCTGCCCACTTCGGGCACATCATCAAACGTCATCAACACACCTACTCCTGTTGCGCCGTCACCACTCTCTGGGTCGCCGCCAAGTGTGACGGCGTTGTCGATGCGTCGGCCTAGATCGTCTAGCGGATCGTCGTTCACCGGGCGCCCGGGCAAGGGCAAGGAACGAGAGAAAGAAGGGAAAGAGAGCAGGGAATGTATCTTGAAGGAGTATCGTCGGTATGGGCGATGGGATGGATGGGGTTGATGAACTCTGGTTGGGACTGCAACGGCCATACATGTCGGGACCCTTTTCTCATCTCATGTCGGTTACATATTCGGATTCCATGTCCCCATGATCTTCTTGTTTCGCACTCTGTTATCTCCCTTTATACGCATCTGTAACACACACCCGCAACTCTTTTCATACATACCAGTATCTGTATTGCCACATAAACTAATGTACACATGCATTTTGGATGTTCCTGTACCACTGCGACCTGGATATTCATTTGTTTCTAGCAACCATTCAAGTCCAATAGCAGCTATCTCTGTGAGTGAATGCCGGTCGGTGTTGATGCGAGTTGGAACAAGCATCCTGGTCACAACTAGGGCAGGATAAACGAGATAATTTCATGACTCGGACTCTGGCTTGACGTACAGTATACATCCTATATAATATCGTTGACATGCCACCCCCATGGAGAAACTGTCTCAAATTTGAAACGTGCTTCCCATTTGCTTCATGCCATGACTGACAGCCGTTTTCCTCCTGTATCAGGGGGCGCATTTGGGTTCGGAGTAAAGACCATCTCTGGTAAGTCATCGTCCGACGACGTCCTAGTGATCACAAATGAATACCTCAAAACGCTCTCGCCTGTGATGTACTCACATCGAATTTGATACTTGCTGCACCGAGAGAGACATCGATTCGTTTGGTGGTGGCGCAAAGCCTGCGTGCAAAGGTTCCTGTATCTCGTTCTGCTGATTTGGGCGGTGATTTGAAGCAATATGCGCAGGAGGTGCCCATGTTGAGTCGTGTGTCAGAGATGCTGCTGGGTGGTCATTGGGTGGGCCAGCAGATATATGGGAGAGAATGAGCGAGGTTCGCGCTCGAAGATGATCGTAGATGGCGGCAAAGTCCAAGCAAGCTCTACAGACGAGAGTCAAGACTGCACTGTCGGTTCGTATAAGGTCAGACAAGGACGGCCTCCTGTAGGAACAGAACTGGATCATTGCGTACGTTTCATAAATGAATATGAACGCGGCTCCGCTTGAGCTGGGAGAAACTCGCGCCAGTAGATCCAGGATCATCGTCAAGGTGTCCAGTACGAGGAGGGCACTGGCAAATGGTCAGGAGCTTGCACGTCGCACAAAAATGTAGTCTCACGCTGAGTACACAGTAGTACCTAGAAGAGTAAAGGGTTTGAGCGAATATGTACCCAATGATACCCAAGTGACTTTCGTACCAGCCCGAAGCCTTTCTCGCATAGATGGCTTTGAGGAGGATTTTTGAGCCATCGCAGTGAGACTCCTCGCGTCTGCAGTTCTCGTCGTGGTCGTCGCGAGAACTAAGAGGCTGGCCGCTCGAGCTATAGCACACGTCGCAGCCCATGTCAGCCATGACACTGGCATCTGCCATGCTCAATGCAGCACCAACCTACGGGGGCAACGATACTGCCATAGGCAGAGGATCTGTAAATTTGACCGATAGAAGTCAGCGCGGCACTGATGTCAGTGGAAGTACTCTGTCCGTACCTTGGCTTTGAGTCTGACGTCCCCGGTAGCATGATGATGGCGAGTGGGCAATTCGTGCTTCAATGGCGCTAGGTTAGGTGAACTTTTGAAGCCCTTATAAGTATCACATTGACATGATGCAGGGTAATGTAGGGCGATGATTCGGCTTTTGCTGGTAGATGGCCGCTACTAGCCATCTTCGAGTTGCCCTTACCAACCGCCGGTGCAACTGCAGGCCATTGACCAGCTCATCACGGCATAAACGCGCGTTGGTCTGTGATTGATCGGGGGCCAGACCGCGTTACGATAAGTACACCGACGCACACGAGAATGAAAAGCTCATATGGAGCCACAGCGAGCAAGAGATTTTGAGGACGATGACGGAGGACAACCACGAACGACTTCCGAACTTGCAAGCGAATTTACTTCGAGGTACTAAGAGCGGGATCTGCCGAGCGCCCTCGATCGCCGATCTACCTGGTAGTATCTGTGGCGCTTGCGAGCTCTTTCGACCGAACCAGCGACCACCACGAAGTAGCATAGAAAAGACACACGTGCTAGACGGTATCTCGATGGTATTAACCGTTCTGTCTCCTCTCAATCCGGGCAACAGTACTTGTGGCTACTGTAGTCCTCCAGGGGAGCGCTCTAAGACGAAAGACAACTATCACGCAGCAGAATGCATCTCGACCCAGCTCTCATGCCAGGTTCGTCCCGTTGGGCTTTCGTTTCCGAGTTTTGTCCCAGGATGTATTACTGAGAATGAAGCTGTAGGCGTATCAGGAAATGATTGATCGTGGCTGGAGGAGGTCTGGGACATACCTCTACAAGCCGGATTTGAAACGGTCATGTTGTCCCCAGTATACTATCAGGTATGTTTGCTCGACGGCAAGCGGTCAGCATATAAGCTCGGCCGAATTCTGAGTCTCTCTGGAGGCTTGACAGCAGGCTGTTTAAGCCGTCAAAGAGCCAGAGAAAGCTCGTGAACCGGTAGGGCTCATTCACTGTGCTTGCTCTAGGTTCTACAATTCATCGCGTATGACAGCTTCAATAGATTCATCCTTCAGGGAGACAGCCATGAAGACGACAACATGGACCTCGAATCGCAACAGAAAGGATTCTCAAGCAAACGGTATTCTCTATGTACACATTGTGTGCCATGGCACCCTCCTGAACGCATTCACATAGCTCAAAGGGAGGCAAAGCTTCGCAGAATATCCCTGCATTCGAACTTGATACTGCCCTTCATGCTTCTGAAGCTCGATATCTGAAGGGAGAATCGGCAGCCCATGTTTTCGAGGTATGATCATCAACACCTGACATTCCTCGCTGAGGACTGCTGTATAGGTTACCCTGGAGCCGTCGTCTTTCACGGAGGAAAAATTCGCTCTCTATAAATCCTATCAGCAAGAGATCCACAACGAAACTGAGAAGAAGCCAGAATCTTTCAAGCGATTCCTTGTCGAGACTCCCCTACAGGTAGCTAACTCATATTCGGATTCATTGACCAACACAGCTCAGTCCTTTCAAGCTCGAGGATATCCCATACCCCGGATACCCCCCTCCACACCTTCCGCGTAAATACGGATCGTATCATCAACTATACAGACTGGATGGCAAGCTGATTGCAATGGGAGTGATCGATGTCCTTCCGGCATGTGTGTCAAGTGTGTACTTCATGTATGAAAAGACATGGGACCGATTGTCACTGGGAAAGGTACGACGAACTCTGTCATGATATGTGTGGGTACTGATATAACCCTGCGGTAGATGAGTGCTCTACGCGAAATCACGCTCTCGAACGAGATGCGCGCCGCAGGAGTGCCAGGGATGGACTTCCTCTACATGGGTATGGTTGCATACCTTTGCACGTGTCCCTCATGGCTGATGAACCACCATGTATACAGGATTCTATATCTACACCTGCGCGAAAATGCGATACAAGGGCGAATACTCCCCATCTTATTTGGCGGATCCGGAAGACTACACTTGGCATCCACTGGAAAAGTGCATTCCCCTCCTGGCGAAGAACCGTTACGCAACGTTCTCACATCCAGAACATTCTATAGCCGAAAGCTTCAAAGGCCCACGTACGCCGATTTTTTCTGCTGCCGTAGCTCTTTATACATTCTCATCCGTGTATCTTGTAGCGCACGATCCTCAGGTGCCGATGTCCGACCTTGCAGAAATCCCAGTCTACCTTGGTACGACCAATTTCGCATCCTTGAAGGTTAGCGTCCTCATTGCTTACGCTTGGATGGTCTCTGACTTTGACCTAGTCCTACGTTGAAAGCGAGGACGAGGAACAAGACCCGGTTGCTCTGAAACGAGCAGTGATGACTTTGGTCGATGGATTAGGGCTCTCTCTAGCGCAGTCTCGGAGGGTTGTGTTTTGGTTTCGATATGTAATATCTTGATACAACGTCTCTGTGGTAGCTCTCTTGTATATGATCGCTTTCTCATGTACAGAATGAAGAAGTTGGAATGAAATGACTGCGATACAATACTTGATGGGGTCTGGCCACAGTGTTCACGGTGTCCCGGGCCGGGTCCGCCGCTAGAGTGCGCCCACAATTCGTCTGACCACCACAATTGTCTGACCACCACTCTTTCTTGACTACTTTCCACATCCACCTCCTCGGTCGTCAGTCTCACACACAGTCTCACATGCCCATTAGACGACAATGACCCGCTTCCGACCCTTCTCTCTCCTCAGACAAACATGGGGACGAGCCAAAGACTACCACCCAGTAGCGCGATGGACTCTATCGACCCTCGTATGGCTACCCATCGGCATCGTCTTCACAGAAACCTTTTACACTGTGAAAACGGTCTCGGGGAGAAGCATGCAGGTGCGTTATTTGTCGTGCATTATACTACGGATGTGCTTGCTCACGGACCGGTACCCTAGCTAGCCAACGCTGAATCCTGACTCTTCGCTTGCACGAGACGTGGTGGTGTTTGACAGGTGGTCGATTGTTTTGGGAAATTGGAAGAGAGGCGATGTTGTAGCGTTGTTGTGAGTCCCATCATCCTCGCGCGTGTAGCTGGTAAGAAGAACAGTGCTGTTTTTGCGGGGCGGTTCGGTAGGTCCCCGTCAGACCAGAAGCTCATCGTCAAGAGACTGGTTGCTTTGCCTGGGGATACCGTTAAGACGCTACCGCCATACCCAGACCAGGAGGTTGTTATACCTGAGGGCCATGCTTGGGTTGAGGGCGATGAACCCTTCAGATCGGAGGATAGCAACTACTTTGGGCCGGTGCGTTGTCTGATCGAGTTGCAACGAAGGGCTATCCCGCTGAAGGTTTCTTCTTCAGGTACCCCTTGGTCTCTTCGATTCGAAGCTGTCGTTCATCGTCTACCCATTCCAGCGGTTTGGACCGTTACCCGAACCCGCTCCTCCAGACCAGAAAGCGCCTCGAGGGCTGGAATGGCGCAACAAAGCGGCTGACTATGAAAGACAGCAGAAACGGATCGCGCGTGTCACCACTGCATCTCAGCAGCGAGTTGCAGGGGCTGGCAGTCTTACTTCACAATAGAATCATTTACGCACTCTTTGACTCCTACCACGAATTCAGAGTGACGGTTGAAGCCTCCAGATTTGACGACGTCCCAAGGACCTATGTATACAAGCCGGTCTACTAGTACGGTAAGTAATGAGTATGCTCTGCAAAAAGTAAAGACGGAAAAGGGGGAGAGGAAACGATGCCGAGACGATAGAAAAAACGAAGAGACACTAATCATGAAGGAAGATATAGGATAAATAGACCACCATAAATCACATCGCATGTCCATACCCATCATGCCCCTTCGAGTCCATGGGTGTATTCGACCGATACTGTGCACCGCCTGGGTACGCAGGGCTCGCTTCGCCATACGCAATCTCGGAATCGTGCGCGTACGCTTGACCGTACACCGCTGGAGACGGCCCCCGCTGGCCGACGGGGTCGTGTGTGTAGTCGAGATGGTTGTAGGGAGTCGCTGCTGGCGAGGGCCCTCGGTGCTCTATTGGGTCTTGGTGAGCATCGAGGTGGCCGTATGCTGGTTGTGCGACGCTCCCGTGGTGTGCTGCTGGGTCATGGCCGTAGTAGCCTGTGCTGGCGTATGACGGTGCTGCGCTGCCTGCATCGTCCGCTCGTGCGAATGGCGCTGCCGATGTGGCGAGATGAGCTGTTGAACCGTACTCGTCGTCGTAGATAGCGTGCTCGTCGGGAAGCGCAGGTGTAGAGCCGTAGTAGTCTGGGTAGTGACCGTATGGTTGGTTGTAGGCGGGCATAGGTGGGTAGTCGCCGGGAGGGTAGTCTTTGCGATCATTGTAGTAATAATCGTTGTTGGTGGAGACCACACCGCTGAGAGTGCTTGGTGCGTAAGCCTTGGTCCGTTGGGAGGAGAAGTCTTCTGGCGGATCGTCGACAGAAAGGTTGGGAAGAGTGGGTTGGCGGAGTGGTTGCGCGATAAGTTCGCCCTTCTTGTTCTTCAGATGCGAGTAGTCGCCTGCGGCTTCCTTCTTTGCCAGGGCCGCAGCCTTTGCAAGACGTTGCTTGTTGCGGCGCTTGATGATCTCAGTAATACGCTGAACAGAGTTGAGTACCTTTGTGAGCGACACCAACAGCATGTTAACACGTACCTTATCAACCTTGTGGCAACAGTACTCCTTCAAGTTTCCTTGGATATGGCAGAGCAGGGGAATGTAGCAGACGCCGGCAATGATCAGGAGGAGGAGAGAACCAGCGAAGACCAAGACCGTGAACGCCGTGGAGATGGTGAGGGCCGTAGTGACGAGGTCGTTGCCGGCGAAGTACTTGCCGAGATCGTACCAGTCACCATCCTTCTCCCTGGACAGGTAGAACGCGTACAACGTCAGTGCGTTGATGACTTGACGCGGACCATCGGCGAGTAACAACCGCTTCCAACCTGGAGGCATCCCATGAGCGTGATGGAAGAACATAGCAGGAAGTTACACGTACTCTTGAAAGTGAAGAAGACGAAGAAGGCAAAATCGTCCATTCGCTTCGTTGAGTTCGAGATGTGGTTGAAGAAACAAAAGTGGTCATAAGATCCTGTACAGAATTCAGGTGGCGAGCTCTCGGAGGAGACAACAAGTACTTACGGAGCGAATAGTAATGATTGGCCATGACACTCGTGAACGCATAAGAAATGTCTCGGCTCTTGATGATCTTCCTCGCCTTATGACCTTCATACGCAAGCTAAGGAGCGTGGGGGCGGTAATTAGCCGAGGGCGCAGTCGAGACGAAAGCCGGCGTACGCACAAGTAAAAATGAAAAGATGATACACCCGAAGAACAACCATTTAGCAATCCTGAACGGAATATAGACACATCCATTGGTTTGGTCTGGCGGACAACTGTTGAAGATAGCGTTGGACCATGAATCGGTTGACAACATGGTTACTGCGGTGAAGATGTCGGAGACGTAGACCAAGAAATCCTTCAAGATGATGACGTAGAGCCATAGATATCTGTAAGCAAACAGTATGAGTTCATCGCCCCATCCGAGTTGAAAGTCGCTCGTCGCGTGCGCACAAACAGCGCATAACGCCGTAAAGTCGACCCAGTGAATACTCACTTAAATCGCATGCCTGCGCTGTTGTCCGTGAATTCCCGCGTGTCGACGAAGTCGAACTAATAACATCGGAGCACCAGATGACCTTAAAGTCAGTGACAATACATATGTGGGGGAGTATGGGGGACGAACCTTGTGATCGGGAACGACCTCACGCTTCCATGTACCACCCGTGAAGCACATAATGGGCGGCCACCTTGGTGAGTGAAATGAGCGGAAGAAGACGTGGAGGGTATGTTGGATAGGACACTGGGGCAATCACTGGGGACTTTGGTGAGACGGCGACTGTAAGGCTTCCTGTCCTGTGAGTCGCGAAGGAGCGAGGGTGAAAGGAAAGACTGGGAGAACGACTGGAGGGTGATGCCGCGAGAGCGACTGCAGCGGTCGATGCGAGGGGCCAAAGAGAGTGGGCGGAGAGGAGAGACCGTGGAGGCTGGCAGAGAGGGCAAGACCAAAACCAAAGCTGAGAGAGAGCGAAAGCGAAAGCGGTGCCCGCCCATGTCGTTGCCATCCGCGCTTGACATTGGCGCCCGCTTGCCTCTTCGTTCCAGACACAACAATAGCCGTGAACAGGCACCCACACTTCCCATTATCCACGACCCCAGCACAAGACAACAACAATGACGACCGTACAGAAGATCAAAGTATGTCAAACAAATACACTGCGCCTTTCGTGATTTGCATTCTGAGACTCAGCCGTTTTTGGTAGGAAGTCGAAGATGAGATGGTGAGTAGCGTGCCGTAGCCTCTTCAGCATTTGTTCGCAAATTCATACTCCCTGCAGAACAGGAGTGCGTTTGACATCGTTACAGCATGCCATGTCACTTGTCCGCTCAATGTTCATGACATTCAGCGCAAAAGAATAAGGCCACGAGCTACCATTTGGGTCAGCTCAAGGCAAAGCTTGCAAAGCTCCGGCGAGAACTAATCAATCCGTCCGGCGGGAGTAGCGGAGGTGGTGGTGGTCTTGGCTTCGATGTAGCGAGGACTGGAATCGCGTCTGTTGGGTTTGTGGGCTTTCCGTCGGTCGGAAAGGTGAGATCTACAACTGCGTCTTCCCGGAGTCGTCGCTGAAGCGGGTTTTTTCCATCAGTCAACGCTCATGTCCAAGCTGACTGGGACACACTCTGAAACATCTGAGATTGATTTTACGACTCTGACGACCGTACCGGGAACTGTGAAAGTACATGGAGCACCTATACAGATTCTGGATCTTCGTGAGTCCTACCTTTATCTTGCATACATACTCACTCATGGTGTCTTCTAGCCGGAATTATTGAGGGTGCGAATGATGGAAGAGGTCGAGGTCGTCAAGGTATGCCGTACGCTATTAGTGTGACGGGCGTGTACTGATACTACTCCATCCCGCAAGTAATCGCTGGTATGTTTCGCACCTCACCGCAGCTTCTTAAGATCATTCACACCCGTTTCAGTCGCGCGGACATGCAATCTCATCTTTATCGTCCTCGACGTGCTGAAACCTCTGGGCGACAAGAAGATCATCGAGGGCGAGCTAGAAGGGTTCGGCATTCGAATAAACAAGAAGCCGCCCAACATCACCGTGCGCAAGAAAGAGCGAGGGGGTATCGCGATCACCAACACGGTCCCGTTGACGAACATCGACCACGATGAGATCAAAGCCGTATTGAGCGAGTACAAGTTGAACAATTGCGACGTTGCGATCAGGCAGCCTGGTGCGACGGCTGATGATCTCGTAGACGTCATTGAGGGCAACAGGTACGTCGTGCGACTGCGTATAGACAGGAAGCATGCGTTAATTCTATCTCCCAACAGAGTGTATGTCCCGGTTATCTATGTCCTGAACAAGATAGACGCGATCTCAATAGAAGAGCTGGATCTGCTGTAAGCTCTCTGCTCGACCCTTCCTTGTCGTCGAGCTCACCTCCTCAACAGGTACAAAATCCCCATGAGCGTCCCGGTATCCTCCCGCGAATGGATGAACATCGACGAACTCATCGACAAGATGTGGGAAACCCTCAATCTCGTGCGGGTGTACACGAAACCCCGCGGTCTCGCACCAGACTACAGCTCGCCCGTGGTTCTGAAGCGCGGGAAATGCACGGTCGGCGATTTCTGTAACGCTATCCACAAGGAGATTGCGAAGCAGTTGAAATAGTGAGTCTCCAATTTGTTTGCGCGTTGGACTGGACCGAGATCCTGATGGGTTATCGCGTGTTTTAGTGCGATTGTGTGGGGCGCGAGTGCGAAGCACGCGAGAGGACAGAAGGTCGGTCTGGATCATGTGTTGGAGGACGAGGACGTCGTGCACATTGCCAAGAAGTAGAGGCATGTTTGTAGAGCGGAGACAACGTATCGATATACAGGGTGTACTACAATGTAGCAATTCCGCGCAGTGTAAGATACTATGTAGTACTATGGATACATTCAGAGCTATTAGGGTGTATACGAGAGCAAGAAACGATAAGCTGAGTGGGGGTGGTGCAAGTGGTAACAGCAATTAGCATTACGAATGTCCATGGTATTGTAAGTCCGAAACAGAGAGCAAGGAAGCGTGAGATGGCGATGATCAGAAGTCCTCATCCAGAGAGCTGGCGCGAAGTTAGATGAGAACTCAGATGAGAGAAAACTTGATGTATGTCAACTCACAATATCTGCTCGACCTTGTAGTCGTTCTGGTCCTTGCTAACAGCGTTGATATCCTGCTGCGATGTAGAGCGGCTGAAGTTTGCACGTGCGTAATCCGACACACGCTTCTCGAAGAAGTTCGTCTTGCCCTGCAGTGAGATCATGTCCATGAAGTCGAACGGATTTGTAGACTTGTAGTGTTTCGGATTACCAAGGGCAGCGAGAAGGTGGTCGGCAACAAACTCGATGTATTGGTGCATCAATCGTGTGTTCATACCGATGAGATCAACTGGCAGAGCATCTGCGATATTTTGAAGTCAGACCATGTTGGGACTCAAGTGACATTCACGAAGAAACTCACCTTCCAAGAATTCCTTTTCGATTGCGACAGCCTCTGTGATGATTTGAAGTACCAAGTCCGGATGTGGTCGCCTCTTGAGATGCTGGAACAGCAGACACGCAAAGTCCGTATGCATTCCCTCGTCCCGACTAATCAGCTCGTTCGAATGCGTCAACCCAGGCATGAGACCCCTCTTCTTCAACCAGAAGATAGACGCGAACGAGCCCGAGAAGAAGATACCCTCTACGGCCGCGAAGGCGACCAGCCGCTCGCCGAACGTGGAGTCCTTGTCCGATATCCACCGCAAAGCCCAGTCCGCCTTCTTCTTGATACAGGGGACGGTCTCAATAGCGTCGAACAGATACTCCCTTTGCTGCCGATCTCGAATATAGGTGTCAATGAGAAGAGAGTAGGTTTCTGCGTGGACGTTCTCCATCATAATCTGAAAGCCATAGAAGCAACGTGCTTCGGCGGCTTGTACTTCGTTTGAAAAGCGTTCCACTAGGTTCTCGTTCACGATGCCGTCCGAGGCTGCGAAGAAGGCAAGGACGTGAGATATAAAGTGGCGTTCATTGTCGTTGAGACGATCATTCCAGTCCGGGAGGTCATGCGAAAGGTCGATTTCCTCGGCAGTCCAGAAGGATGCTTGGGCCTTCTTGTACATGCGCCAAATCTGGAACAAAGACCGTATGAGCGACAGCCGATTTGTGTGTAGGGAAATGTCCTACATCATTGTACTGAATGGGAAAGAGAACAAAACGCCTGTTTGTCTCCTTCAAGAGGGGCTCTTCCTCTGGTAGTGGCTTTAGCACCTGCGGCCACACGAAGCTGGCGTCGATGCTCACCCTCAGGGAGGTTGACATCGCCGATGAAGCGACGCTTTGCCAAAGAGCTACGTCCATTCGCAGTGGTGTGGCTTGTCCCGTTCACAGCTTTCTTGCCATTGACTTGCGAGTCTTTTGTCTTGGAACGCACGTATGGCACTTGTGTTGATGTGCACTTGTCACACGGCTCCGCTGCACATATCTCGCCGGAGGAAGCGATTAAAATGGGGATAACGTGGCTGTCGGAGTGCAGCATATCGATATAATACTAGGATATAAGTTAGGGAGGAGGATGGTGGTGGTTGCGGATAAAGGTGTCTGGTAGCGAGACGCGTCTTCGGCTCTGGAGTTTGTCTGGAGTCATCCGACGCGCATTTTAGTCTGCAGCCGCGCCCGACGCGCCGTCACACAGCGCCAGGGCGGATTTCCGAAAATGTGAAGGGCCGTGACTCACCGCATGATGTCCATCACGCCCGCTTGGATTGACAGCCAATCACTGGCCGCCCTCTGCGTCAATGTGACCGTTACTGTCATTACATCACGCATTGCCGGTGATCCGAGCGCCAAGCATGGCCTAGGCGGGTCACGCTTAGCTCGGATTTATTCGGGGAATCCGCGCCGGAAGCTTTCGGCTGACTGGTGGCCTGATTGGAGGCACGGACGACGCGTCAACAACACCAAACAAACGCGACGCGACGAATTGTTGATTGTTGAAGGGCCAAAATAATATCAAATCCAACCACCCGCATAAAAAGCCAACACGTCTCGCGTCTTCCTCCTCACCCCAGACCACCACATCCCCCCTCCCCCGAACAGCCAGAAATCCCCCTCATACCTCTCTGTGATACCATAGCAATGGCTCGTGCTGGCACTCCTCCTCCTCCTGCCTCTATTGTCTCCATGAAGACTCCCAACAAGACGCCTAGTAAGCGGGTGAGTACCAGTTGAACATTCCCCCAACGCGCCTTCCCCTTCTCCTTTCTTCTGTTCTAATCAATCGCGTCTTCAGACTGCCGAGGCCATTGAGTCAATGTCCCTCGAGTCCCCCACGAAGCGTGCCAAGTTGGAAGTTGTCGTCATCGACGACAGCAAGCGTTCCAAGTCGCCTGCCTCTATCACCGACTCGACGGACGAAGATGTCTTCACGGTCAAGGAACCAACTATCGACGAGCTTAGGAAGAGGTTCGTTGGTGACGTGTCGCTACCCGAGAGTGAGTTGCCTAGATTCGAACGGTGTCATGCACGTTCTTACAGTTGGTCATCCAGACAAGGAGCCATTGCTCATGGAGTCGAAGCGCCGTTTCGTGTTGTTCCCTATTCAGTATCACGAGGTAAGCATCTGCTGACATATATGAGGGTTTGCATTGTTGACGCGTTGTTTACGTGGCAGATCTGGCAAATGTACAAGAAGGCCGAAGCATCCTTCTGGACCGCTGAAGAGATGGATCTGTCGAAGGACATGCACGACTGGACCAACCGCCTCAACGACAACGAACGTCATTTCATCTCTCATGTTCTTGCCTTCTTCGCCGCGTCAGACGGTATCGTCAACGAGAACCTCGTCGAGCGTTTCTCCAACGAAGTCCAAGCTGCCGAGGCCCGTTGTTTCTACGGCTTCCAAATCATGATGGAGAATATCCATTCCGAGACTTACTCCCTCCTTATCGATACCTACATCCGCGACCCCAAGCAACGCGAGCATCTCTTTGACGCTATTGAGACTATTCCCTGCATCAAGACCAAGGCCGACTGGGCTCTGCGCTGGATCTCGGACAAGGACTCTTGCTTCGGAGAGCGCCTTGTGGCCTTCGCCGCAGTAGAGGGTATCTTCTTCTCTGGGTCCTTCGCCTCCATCTTCTGGCTGAAGAAGCGTGGTCTCATGCCTGGCTTGACCTTCTCTAACGAGCTGATCAGCCGTGACGAGGGCATGCACACCGACTTCGCCTGCCTGCTCTTCTCGCACCTCAAGCGAAGGCCTCATCCCGACACCATCAAGAGGATCATCACTGAAGCTGTCGCCATTGAGCAGGAGTTCCTCACCGGTATGTGCTACCTCTTGCTCAGTGATTCCCTTTCCTAAAATCGGTTCCTAGATGCTCTTCCTGTCAGTCTCATTGGCATGAACGCGCGACTCATGTGTCAATACATCGAGTTCGTCGCTGACCGCCTCTTGATGTCCCTTGGCAACCCCAAGGTGTACAACGTCACCAACCCCTTCGACTTCATGGACATGATCTCACTCCAAGGGAAGACCAACTTCTTCGAGAAGCGTGTCTCGGACTACTCGAAGGCTGGTGTCAGCTCATCGGTGAATGCCAAGGTCTCTGAGGCACCGTCATCTGCTTCGCGTTCATTGTGAGTCTTGTTCTTTCCCGGCAGACGTCCCAATGCTGACTTCTTTGCTTGCAGCACTGTCGATGAGGATTTCTAAACTGTTTCTGTTCTGTTTGTGGTTGTAACATTATTGGTCTCTGTGTCCGCTTTCCTTGTCTCGTATTCACATCTCCCCGCTACCTCTGCATTCGCTCTCATCTCCACATTTGTTGTTCCATCCTTTATGCATTAGATTTGTTTCATCGACTATGGCGTAGTCAGCATCCTCACTCTGTGTACTCTCGATCCATGTATCCTCTATCGCGAATAATGATATCCATTATGGTCAGAATGACCTCCACGTACAAAATTTCCGACTGAACATTATGAGAGAATGCGGGTGTAAGTGACGCCACTACAACATCCTTTCAGCAGCGTGCGCGGACAGGTGCAGGCTTTGGATCCTTATGCAAGACACAGATCGGGTAAACGTAGAGACATGTGCGTGATGCGATATGTGGTCTTCATTTTGTCTTCTTGGATTCCAGTTCGCCTGCGGGGGCCACAGGAGCGGGCTCCTGTTTGTCGTCACGCACAGATACAATGATGTACGCAACGAGAACGACGTTTGCAGCGACTATGGCGGTGATAGCAGCATACGTTGAGTTGCCTGGTATCCTGTTAGATACATAGAGATCCTCTGAAGAGTAATCGCCAGACTGACCAGCCCAGAGATACCGCTCCGAAATAAAGTACGAGGAGATGGGAGCAATGGCGAGTGTCAGGCTGAATGCGACGAGCTTGCCCAAGGCACCACTGCGGTACGAACATAAGCAAGTCGTAGAGCAAATGAAGTGTGACAAATCAAGCTCACCCGTGTTCTGCTGTCTGAGCATTCACCTTCGATACAGCGACATGCTCGCTCATGGTCGTCGGGGAGCAAGGTGCATGTATTCGTAGACGCCCATAGACGCGTCTGTGTCGTGGCCGCCTACACTACTAGCTCTTGAACTACACCCCCCACCATCTCATATCTCCCACAGCTTGTACCTCCCCTTCATTTTCGCTACTAGTGTCTCTACTGCTGCTGGGGATATTCACAGGATCTGGCCTCGCTTGGTGACTTTGCCCGCGTGGTCTCTTGAATCGGCAGAAGATGTCCATTCCAGGTCGCGCTCTTTCACCGGTGTCCGCCCCTCCGAATGCACGGCCTCGATTTGCACCGAGCCCTCTTGGAATCAAGCCAGAACCTTTCCCTCCAGTGTCATCCCAAAAGGAGAAAGAGGTGACCCCGAAGAAGCAGAGTTGGATAGAGTCTCTCCGGACGGATATGGCGGCGGTGGATTGGGACATCTTCTTTGCGTCCCTTGGGTTAAAATTGCTGTTGTTTCCATCGTAGTACGTTGTTTGTATAGTATACTATCCTCAGAGTAATTGAACTCCTTTCTTCGTCTCTACTAGTCGGTCGACGGATTTCGAAGTACATCGGAACTGGTTAGCCATCACCTATACACTACCAATATCCAAGTGGTACTATGATGTGAGTCGCGAAAGGGCCTTCTCGTGAACTCTTGTACTCATAGTCTCCAGACCACTTCAGAATGGAGTGAGCGTATCTCGCACGGCATCTCCGCCCCAAGCTGACGATGAGCTATAGCCTTGGACTATCCACCATTCTTCGCGTACTTCGAGAAGCTTATGTCCATCCCGGCCGCATTCGTGGATCCCAAGATCGTCGAGTTGAGCAATCTGAACTATGACGCGTGGTCTGTTGTTGCGTATCAGCGGACTACTGTCATACTGACTGAGTTGGTGCTTGGTTTCGTTCTATTGAGGTCTGTGGAATTGTACTCGCTGGCTTGACTTGTGCTAAGACTCGGTCAACAGATTCATTCGCGGAGCTGTAGACCCCGCTGTGCAGCGCATCATCTCGGCTTCGCTCTTTCTACACCCAGGGTTTCTCATCGTCGACCACATTCATTTCCAATACAACGGTTTCATGTTCGGAATCCTACTATGGTCCATACTTATGGCACGCAATGTGAGTATACCTGTGTTACTGCATACTCTGACATCAGATTGTCTGACCGAGCAACCAGGGCAACAAACTCGCCAGTGGCTTTCTCTTCGCCGTTCTTCTGAATTTCAAACACATCTACATGTATCTCGCTGTAAGTCCACATTGTCTCCCTCCGACTACACCTGCCTAATTGCATCTCACTACAGCCTGCATATTTCATCTATCTTCTTCGCTCGTTCTGTTTGTCACCGACGGGTGAACTCCTCCCCAGTCGATTCCTCTCGCTCGCGAACACTGTTATCCTGGTGTTCACGGTGTCTCTTGGACCTTTTCTCCTCATGGGTCAGATCCCTCAGCTGTTGAGTCGGCTGTTTCCTTTCACGCGGGGCCTGAACCATGCGTACTGGGCTCCCAACGTCTGGGCATTGGTCACTTTTGCAGACAGAGTTCTGCTGAAAGGTGATGCATCTTACTCGTGTGCGGAAGCGTTTCTCTGATATCATGGCTGTTTGCAGTCGCGCAGCGCTTGGATATCGCTGGTATCGCGATCAACGAGTCGGGCGTTGCATCAACCTCTCGTGGGTTGGTTGGTGACACTGTGTTCGCCGTGATACCCAACGTGAAGCCCATCCACACCTTCATCATCACGATACTTTTTCAAGTAGTGCGTACTATTTCAAGGCCTGCCAGGCATCCTTAACTCACGTCAATCATGTTCAGGTCTACCTCACGAAGCTATGGAGGTTGCCTACGTACAAGTCCTTCCTCGCTGCGTTGACTTTGTGCGGGTACACGTCGTACATGTTTGGTTGGCATGTACATGAGAAGGCCATCCTTCTTGTCCTTGTACCTCTCAGGTAACACGCCCACTTTCGCTCCTTCGACAACATGCTCACTGCCGCTCTTTCTAGTTTGCTCGCAGCCGAAAGTCATGCATACTTCAGGACGTTCATGATCGCTTCAGTCTCGGGCATATTTTCGTTGTTCCCTCTCCTGTTCACACCTGCAGGTGAGCCATCGTTGTGATTCAGAGGAAGGTCGCTGGTACTGACCGACGTTATGGCGTTCTCAGAAACATTGGTCAAAATCGTTTATTCTGTGATCTGGGGACTGTTTGTTTTGAGTCCTCTCAACCGCCGCACTTACGAGTACGTTCCATGTTTGCCCTGTATGGTGGCATATCTGACAACACGCCTAACAGGTTCCCTGTATCTCTGCCTTACGTGGTTATTGATACCCTCGAGAAGCTGTACTTCTGTGGTTTCGCTCTCCTACAGGTTTTCGTCACGGTATTCCCGCTGGTTGCAGGAGGCAAACTCCATCCCCAACCTGCCGATGTGAGTACTGCAGGGAATACCTCCATTGGCTCAGAGGTGCCTTCCTCACATGACCAAGCAGCTGCTGGAGGGTCTGCCATGGAGTTCTTGCCTCTGATGGCCACGAGCGTATACTGTGCTGTAGGGCTAGTCTGGGCGTTCTTGAGACTGTCTGTGATTTATCTTCGACAGACAGAGACCACGTCGCATTGAATCTGTGTATTGTAATATATTTACTGCATTCCAACGAACTGGAGAAGTTCATAGTGTTCCCACCCCGACGAAGAGACTCAGAGGAGATCTCTCTGTTATCAGTGCCGGCGGCAAGATCAGATGTCAGTGGCAAAAGTTTCGAGCGCCTCCCGCCTCAAGCAGTCGCGGTTATTGAGTCTGAACCCATACTACGTACCGCACCCTGCTTTCTACCTCTACTCCTTTATACTTCTGTCCATCACATCATGGTAAGTTTTTGAAGAGAGCTCCCGCAGTGATGAATACTAACACTGTTATGTAGCTCCGTAGGCAAACACGAGAACGACGAGAGTACATCTATGCCAAGTCCGTTGAATCGCAGGAACGGCAAACGTATGAACGGAAACGGCAGCTGAAAGATGCACTGGCATCAGGCAAATCTCTTCCTACTGAGCTCAGGAAGGATGCGAAGTCGATAGGAAAAGATTTGGCGTTCGATGAGGCACAAGCGGGTGAGTACTGTCTTTGTATCGCACACGGCCTCGCGCTCACATAACTCGTCTATTAGAGCCAACTTCGCACATTGACAATGAATATTCGCGTGCGGGAATTCAGGACCCCAAGCTTGTTATCACAACCTCAAGAGATCCGAGCTCCAAATTGTTGCAGTTCTCTAAGGTGTGTGGCGTCAAGGGATTGAAGCTGAGGGTCGTACTTACGTTGTTATTGTCACGACAGGAGATGCGCCTCGTCTTTCCCAACTCAACACGGCTGAACCGCGGGAACTATGTTGTGAAAGAGCTTGCAGAAGCATGCAGAGCAAACGATGTCACAGACCTGATCATTCTACATGAGCACCGTGGTGTTCCCGGTACGTCGCAAACATCGTCCACGACAGACTTTTTGTTCACCTCAGGCTGCGTTAGATGCCATGATTGTCTCCCACTTCCCCCACGGCCCTACACTCTACTTCACGCTCCATAACGTTACACTTCGGCACGACATCGACACGTACAAATCCTCAACGGTCTCGGAGCAGTACCCTCACATGATCTTTGAGAACTTCAGCTCAGTGCTCGGTCAACGGATACGAGATGCCCTGAAGTACTTGTTTCCGGTACCAAAAGAAGACAGCAAGCGGGTGATGACTTTTGCCAATGAGGACGACTTTATCTCATTCAGGTGAGCATCCGTCCATTGTCGTCCTTGCGTCACGTGTAATGACTTCTGCCTCGTCCAGACATCATGTCTTTGTCAAGAACGCCGCGAAACAAGTTCAATTGGCGGAAGTTGGACCGCGATTTGAGATGAAACGTACGTCTCGCCTCCGGCTCGCCCTTTCGAGATACTGACCATCAACTTCAGCCTACGAAATTCGCCAAGGTACTATTGAGCAGACTCAAGCCGAGCGGGAATGGGTGCTGGCGCATTACTCCAGAACCGCGAAAAAGCGCAGTTTGCTCACAGGTCCTTCGAAAACACCTGAAAAGGTCTCAGAAGAGCCTGCGAAAAAGCGTACACGACGATAGTTACTCGCTGTATGTTCTTTCTTTCGGTGTGACCGCGCAAAATCGAAGTTCGGGCTCGACGCTGAGTCGGAAACTTTGCCATACCCGCTAGGATGGGATCCTGGTATATATATTGCACACTTGTATACATGTAAGATCTTTAATAATGTACACTAATCAACCAAAAGGTTTTGCTCTTGCTGATCAATGCTGGTGAAGTCTTCGAAGAAGGCGGTGAAGAGGTCGACGGCGTGTTGGGCGTCATGAGATCCTGCAGTCTCGCGAATGGAGTGCATAGACAACATGGCAAGGCCAATGTCGACCACACGAACACCGAGCTTGGACAGGAATGGCCCGACGGTTGAGCCGCATGCCCTGTCAAAGAATTCAGCAAATGGGTCATACGATGATGACGCTTGAGGGGGGACGCACATGTCATTTCGGACTTCGTACTCTTGCACACGACCGTTCTTCTTCTCGATGAGTTTCTTGACAATGAAGCTGCCAACCGCGTCGCTGGCGTATCTTTGCTTAGCATTGGTCTTGATCACGACGCCGCCGTTGATCTTGGGCGCATGGTTGTCCTCGTGCTTGCTCGTGTAGTTGGGGTGGATGGCGTGCCCCATGTCGCAGCTCAGGAGGAAAGACCGTGCAATAGATTGTGCAGTCAACTCTGGTGTTGGGGACAACCGCCGCAAGAGGGTGGGAACGAGGTCAGACTCTGCACCAGTGCTGGAAACCGAGCCCACTTCTTCGTGGTTGAAGAGTGCGATGCAATTAACCTTGTCGCCCTGTGAGTGATCGGCGGTTGCAATGGCATCCACTGCGCAGAAACTCAGTGCAAAAGGAAATGAGCGAGGGACGGTGAGGAACGAATTTTGGAGCATGCTCACGAGGAGAACTGGTTGTCGAGTCGCGGACTGAAGACGAACTCCTCGTTTAAACCTCCAAGCTGCGAGGGTTGTGTATCATATAGATGCCTATGCAAAATGGTCAGGGTAGCCTGGATCGTACATGAAAGGATGCTCACAATTCGAAGTCATGGATCTGAGTGGGAGCAACGCTCAATTCTTCTGCCACAACTGAAAGGATTGCGGCGTGGTGGTTGGCTTGAACGCTGGTCGCGCCGCTCTCCTCCTCGGATGTCTGCTTCCCATTCAACTCAGCTTCAACTAGACCGGCGATAGGTACAAACTCGGTCTCTTGGTTGAACTTGAACTCGGCATTAACGTTTCGGTCCACTGGTAGCAGATCAGAGATGTGATACACGGGAGAGAATGATACACACTCACAGTGAATTGCCAAAGTTGGGATACGGAGGATTGGCCTCTTGATGTTGACCAGCTTCGCCGTGAAACCATTGCCATTTGAGATCACCACACGACCAGCCAGAGATAAGTCGCGATCCAGCCATGAATGCCAAATTCCTCCTCCATACAGCTCAACTCCAACCTGAACGTATCCCGCCTTGGATTTCTTCGAGACCGGACGCACCTGAAGGGGGGCTTCAGCCATACAGAATGCATCATTAATGGATTGACTCACCCTGAGGTTGGGACTGTCGATATGAGTGGCGACAATGGAAAGACCTGCACCGCTGGACTTTTTCCATCCGCGTGGAAGCGTAAAGGCGACCAAAGCACTCTGGTTGCTATGTTGTGCAGTAGACTGTCAAGTTGAATGCTTCGATCTCGACTGATGTTACGGCGTACCGAGTAATGTAGTATTTCCCGCCTGCTTCCAATGTGTTCTCCCAAGAGTCTACTTCCCTGATCTGCGAGGATGTTCAGTAAATCAGGTTTCCAATCTTCAAGTTTCGTGGGACATGCCTTCTTGAAACCTGCGCTGTCCAACCTCTTCGAAGCAGCTTCTACGGCATGGAACGGGGTAGGCGACGCGTTGACGAATTCCAAGAGCCTGTACGCTGCTTTGGGGCCCGTGTTGCGAATCATCATGGCTTGAGAGAAAGACCGACGGTGGTAGAACCGGTGGATATAGCGGACAGACATAGGTCCTTCTGGCAGGCGCTAAGAAATTATAGCACTCGTGGGAACCGACGAAATCTTTGGAATGCACGCTCCTGATTGGCTCTTCCAAACCGTCGTGTTTTACTCTCCGTTCCGTGCTGCACATCCTAGTGCACCATTCAAAGTCATGGTGCAAAGTTATCTCAGGCACGGGCCTACAGAGGTATGTCAGAGATCTCTTGTCTTGACTGTGATTTGGCTGAAAAGACTTGCAGGCGTTCGGCCTCGTATGTAGCCCGTCCTCTAATTCGCATTACGACGGGAGGTTGGCTTACGTTCCGGGATTGGAGGATGTCTTGGTATGGGATGTCAAGAAAGGTCAACAGGTGAGTACGGCGACTTTTCAGACAAAAATCTGCCTCTAACCTGCCAAAGATAGCTATGTGGCACGAGACGGGCCATCGGGCAGAAGTGACGTGCATTACTCGCTCCCCTCAACGAGACACTTTCGCGGTCGGTTATGCCGACGGCTCTATTCGACTATGGAGTGCAGCAGCAGGATCCGTCATCGCTACGTTTAACGGTCACAAGAAGTCTGTGACTGCGCTTTCCTTCGACAAAGCTGGTGCACGGCTGGCTTCTGGCTCACAAGATACGGATATCATCCTCTGGGATGTAGTCGCTGAGGCTGGGATATTCCGGTTCGTCGAAAGTTGCTTTGCGAGTGCCCGGATTATACGAACTGAACTATTACCAGCCTCCGTGGTCACCGAGACCAGATCACTGCGATACAATTTCTTGAAGCAGTCTCGTCATCTGCCCCTTCCACTTCAACAGGCACGACCCCAGGATTCCTTGTCACCGGAGCCAAAGATACGTTCTTGAAACTCTGGGATTTGTCCACTCAGCACTGTGTCCAGACCGTCGTGGCTCACCGGGCAGAGATTTGGTCTTTGGACGTGGATCCTAAAGAGGAACTGATATTGACGGGAAGTGGTGAGGGTGATATGAGAGCGTGGAAACTTGACCATGGAGCCATGGAAAGTGGTCTGGTAGAGACGGAAAGCGGCGAGGTAAGCACATTCTATGAGTTGCACTGAGCTCGACCAATGTCCTTCGCAGGTCGTAAAATTCATTCATCCTATCACCAATCTTCCGCTCTCCTCGCGTCACAGAGTCTCGCAGATTCTCTTTCATCCGACGCATCCGTATCTTGCTGTTCAGTCTCACGATCGTTCGGTTGAGATATTCCGAATTCGAACAGAGGAAGAGATCAGGAAGAAACAAGCGAGACGAAAGAAGCGTGCCAAGGAGAAGCAAGAACTGGCAAAATCCAAAGACGCGATTCAGCGAGACGGCGAAGTGGAACCTGACCACGAGCAAGAAGTTGGCCTAGCAGATCTCTTCACACCGTACTTGGTCGCTCGTGCCAGCGGGAAGGTCAGGTCTTTCGACTTTGGCGACGAAGAGCTCAAAGGCAAAGGCGCTGTACAACTGTTCATGGCTCTCTCCACGAACGCGTTGGAGGTCTATAGTATTCCAGCACCCAGCAAGTCGAAAGAAGAGACGCCAGAGGCAGCGCGAATACTCTCTGTCGACCTCCCGGGGCACCGTGCGGACGTACGCACCTTGTGTTTGAGCTCAGACGACATGCTCCTAGCATCTGCTTCCAATGGTGAATCCTCTTTCTCGTTTGAAGCGGTCAAGTATCTCTGACATTCGTTATCAGGCTCGATCAAAATTTGGAACATGCGGTCGTTCACTTGCATAAGGACAATTGAATGTACCAATCCCATCTGTAGCACTTTCTTACCAGGGGACCGACAGGTTGGTCACCAGCTTGACTTTCACGGCATCCGCGATTCTGACGAACAGTTCAGGTCGCCGTTGGCACAAAATCGGGCGAAATTCTCATTTATGATGTCGCCTCTTCGGCACTCGTAGAGACTATCAGCGCACATTCCGCAACAGTCTGGTCACTACATATCCGCGATGATGAACAGGCACTGGTCAGCGGGAGTGCAGACAAAGACGTCAAGTTTTGGGACATCGAACAGAAAGCTACAGAGAACGATAACGTGAGATGCTGCCATTCTAGTTACTGCGAGCATATGATACTCAAGTGACCTTGATAGCCAAACAGCCCTAGGATGCTCACCCTGACACATGTACGGACGCTGAAGATGACAGACGATGTGTTGTCTGTCCGGTACAGTCCCAACGGGAAGCTCTTAGCTGTGGCTTTACTCGATTCCACCGTGAAGGTGTTCTATCAGGACACCTTGAAATTCTTCCTGTCATTATACGGACACAAGGTAACGTGTGTAATGTTCTTCAAGTGACCATTCTTGCTAAACCGTGGTACATAGCTTCCCGTGCTATCTATGGATATTTCGGGCGATTCCAAGCTCATCGTCACTTGCTCCGCCGATAAGAACGTCAAGATTTGGGGTTTGGACTTCGGTGACTGCCACAGGTCGATCTTTGCGCACGACGAGAGTGTCATGCAAGTTGCGTTTGAGAAGACGGATAGAAGAGATTTTGACGCGAAGCCTTCCCATTACTTCTGGACCGTCGGGAAGGATAAGATGGTCAAATATTGGGACGGTGATAAAGTGAGCAGCCATCGCTCGGTCGGGTTCGTATCGATGTCACTGAATATTTTTTGCAGTTCGAGAACATCCAAAAACTCGATGGACATCATGGTGAGATCTGGGCCCTCGCCGTGAGCCATCATGGCAAGTTTGTCGTGACAGGCTCCCATGACAAGTCCATCCGCATATGGGAGAAGTTGGACGAGCCAGTACGTATCCCTCTTCTAAGCTGTCTTGATCATCTTGCTCACGCTTAGGTTGCAGCTATTCGTCGAGGAAGAGAGAGAACGTGACTTAGAACAACTTTACGAGGCTGGCATCGCCGACACACTCAATCGCGAGGATGCACCTATCGGTAGCGGTGCGGATGGTGCAGCAGCAGGTACAGCGGCGGCAGAAGCCACTGGAGTGTCCAAGCAGACCACGGAGACCCTCATGGCCGGCGAGCGCATAATCGAGGCTATTGATCTAGCTGAAGATGAAGTCAACGCGTTTCGAGAGTACGAAGAGGCAAAGCTTGCTGGTGGGCTGTCCGCGCAAATCGCCCCGCCTCCGCGGAACCCTGTGCTGGCTGCCTACGACAAGGAGCCTGAGGAGTACGTTTTGATGGTCGTCGAGAGAGTATCCAGCACGGCGTTGTATGATGCATTGCTGGTGCTACCGTTTGGCAAGGTAGTCAGTTTGATGAAGTTCCTCAACCACTGGGCTGAACGGGTTAGTGAATCAGTGAAGTTGCCAGGACTGTGGCTAATAGCATTGTCACCAACAGGAATGGAATCTCATCCTGACATCTCGCATTATCTTCTTCCTGCTCAAGACGCATCATCACCAGATCGTTGCCAACCGAGTCATGCGCACGGCTCTCATTCCGCTGCGGAAGCATCTTCGCGATGCCCTTCGAAAACAAAAGGATACTCTGAGCTACAACCTCGCTGCGCTGCAGTACATCAAGCGGCAAAGTGATGCGCAGAGGACGGCTGAGTTCTTCGAGGACTTCGATGAAGAGGCCATGAAAGAGAAGATAGCGGAGAGCAAGAAGCGCAAGCGGGTCAGCATCAAGGCGTAGATGGGCACCTGTGTAAGTTACACGGTGGCAGTCTGTATCCATTCCTGACAAATGTATGGTCTACAATGAAATTATGTCGATCGATGTCAACATGCAGTAATCTATGGAACGGAAGGAAAGTCGGCTGCATTAATGCTTGGTATGTGGTGTGTGGATCCTGCCACGAGTATGAGCGGTTCCCCCTGCTGTGCTTCTCAAGACGCCTCTAATTAGCTTTCGGTCCCCATAGGTTCTCAAGCCTGAATTGCCCAAGGTCAGTCAGACAGACGATCCTATTCTCAAAGAGCATACAACTGACCATCCATCAGGATCTGTTGCTTCTCGCATTTGGACTTGCAGTAGTCCTTCATCTAGGGAGGCCAGCTCCTTGAAAGCCGCTTGTGTCAGGTCGACATGCTTTGATCCCTTCTTGCAACCGGCGCAAGAGTCAACAACTCGAACAAAGACACACTTCTTCGGGGTGTTGCACACTGTCAGGAGGCGTCAGTCAAAGAAGAGATCAAGAAGCAGCTCGCCGCGTACATTCCAGAAATTTGAAGCACTTCGGACGAGTTGTCCATCCTTCTAGCGTAAGAGCACAGGCGAAAGACGCGTCCTAGACACTCTATCAGTGCCTGCGGCATTTTCGTGAGACGTAGATCAGCGTACCGATGGAGCCCAGACGGGATTCGGCCAGCAGCTCGGATTCTCCAGGTCGTGTCCGGTATACCTTCGAACGAAGGCTACTCAGCTACGGCAGCCCGAAGTCAGGATCAAGACTCACCAAGTGATCGTGACAGGCTCAGCTTTGCCTGTGCCCTTGAGGCTGGCCAGGATAGACTTGACACTCGAAGCGATACTCTTGGCCGAAGTCTTGGGTTTGTCGGCGGTTTTCTGCGCAGCCTTAGGCTTCGCTGGCGTCTTCTTCGACGACTTGCCAGATGCTTTGACTGCGGGTTTGGAGCTGTCCTTCTTGTCGGCTTTCGCAGCAACTACTTTCTTCTGTCCCTTGGACTTCGAAGGCGGATTGAACGTCATTTTCTTCTTCGCCCGCTTCGTCAAGACTGAGGAATCGTCACCACCACCGTCGAACTCTGGGAGGCCATCGTTGCCACCGAGGTCGTCCATAAAGTCTACTCCGTCGCCTTCATCTGCTTCGTCCATGAAGTCGCGTCGATACTTGTACTGGAGGTTGGTAACATTGACGGTCTGCCAGCCATCGCGAGCGCTGAAGTGGTAGTTATTGCCGAGAGAGTGGGCACGAGCGTAGCGAGCTTCCAGAGAGTTCATCGCGCGTAAGTCGGAAGCCTCTGAGCCAAGAACGTGAGTCAAGAAGAAGAGCGCAGAGACCAGAAGAGTGAGAGGCTTGAAGGAATGCATAGTTCGAACCAGAGAAGAAACTGTAAGGACAGGCCGGCCTGAGGGCGTCGAGATGTGCAGACAAGTTGAGTGTCTGGCTTGAGAAAGGAGGGGGAAGCGTGATGGACGAAGAAAAGAAAGAAGAGAGCAGAGCGGGCGTCGAGCAGCCAACTCGAACAGAAGACGCGTCCAACGCCAAACAAACAACGCGTCGCAGAAGCGCGGCACGTGAGTCGCGTTGCTTCAAGCGCTGAACGATTGCGCCACCACGGCCGTTTCGGTCGAAACGTTCATGTCGTCGTCAACTCAGCGAGCTCGCTCACTCTGTGTGTTGACAGTACTGTTGAGACGACTGGGCATCATATGGTCTTCTCGTATCGTAGTTCCCGAGGTTTTGCATCTATCCCGTACATGTCTCAGTCTGCTCAACTCGGAAATTCAACAGGCGTTTTCCAGTCATGTTCATGGAGGTTGGTTTGTGATAACCAAACGCCGCTAGAAGCCCGGATAAAATCGCCGAAGGTGTGAGTCAGGTAGAAGAGATTAGCCGGTCAGCGAGGCAACTGGGTGTTCGACATTGGTTCGACATCAATTCGACATACCGCAGCTTGCATATTTACCGTCTTGCAGACGTGCTACTACGTGCACCTCGTTGCTCCCGTTCGCCAGCCATTGTAAGTCACATCGCTCATCGCATTCGAACGTTGGGTTCGCCTGCTAACATCGTTTTCAGAGAGCACAGACCTAGTGATGACTCCTAAGCCAGACGGAAAGCCGGTTCTTAGTGGTACAGACCTTCTCCACGCCGACGATGAGGTGCCCAGAGGACTCGAGGTCGCGCCTTCCATCTCGGTCACTACGAGTGAGCGCGACTTCGTTTGTGGCTGAAGATGTCCTGACCAATGTGGTGTAGCCTTCAAACAACCCAATGTCTGGGATCCCAACCTCACCCTTGAGACGTTGAACCCATGGAACCCAGAGAAACACGTGTATTCTCGTTACACCCAGAGTGTCAGCACACGAGTTGAGAAGGTCCTCAGCAAGATCAACGTCAGTCGTCATTATACGCATGTGAACTCATACGCTGACGAGCCTGCACTGTTGACAGCAAGGTTACGCAGTCACATATGCCTCTGGTCTTGCTGCTGCGTATGCTGTGAGTGTGTCATACTGTCATCGCACCCTTCATGTGTTGAACATGTCATGCAGGCCCTGGTCCACTATCAGCCCAAGCGAGTCGCTATCACCGGTGGTTATCACGGATGTCATATGGTCTTGGATATATACAAACGCACCCGTCCAGACCTGGTCGTCATTGGAATCGATGATGAATTCCAAGACGGCGACTTGTGCTGGATTGAGACGCCACTCAACCCGAGAGGAGTCTGCAGGTATGCCATTCATACGATCACTCTATACACCTCTTCATTTATCCTCCCGGGTTCAGGAACATACAATATTACGCCGACAAGGTATGTCCGGACTGCGAAAAGACAACAAGATTGATTCAATGAACGTGTTGGACTTAGGTTCATGCCGTTGGCGGAAAACTGATTGTAGATGCCACGTTTGCACCTCCGCCCCTGCAGTACCCATTCAAGTGGGGAACAGATATGATCCTTCACAGTGGTATGCTTAGAGACCATACTCTTCTCGTTCTCTCCGCTGAGTATGGCCCCGTTCAGGTACGAAGTATTTCGGTGGACACTCCGATCTGCTGTCCGGTGTCCTTGTCGCCAAAACCAAGGCGGAATGGGATCAGGTGAGATTTCATTGTGTCCTTGAATCACATTGTTACGCTTTGAGAAGAGTGGTCGCGCTGCGCAACGTCTTTCACGCTCTTCCCGGCTGATGCATACTCATTGTGATCTCTTTGAATGCTAGCTATGGTTCCAGCGCACATTCCTTGGGTCCATGATGGGCTCTCTTGAATCGTGGTTGCTTCTTCGCTCTCTGCGCACGCTCCATTTGCGCGTTCCTCGGCAATCAGAGACCGCAACAGCTCTCGCGCAATGGCTCAGTCAAGCATCTAAGGTATGCAATTGCGCAATGTAGCGGCGTAATGGCCTGACCGTCGGGTACAGGGAAACGCTGCAGACGGCATCCCGGCGGGTATCATTGATACGGTGTATCACTCGAGCTTGCAGGGGAAAGACGCGAATGGCTGGGAACCGAGCAAGCAAATGGAGGGTGGATGGAACGCCACTTTTGCCATCGTGGTAAGCAGCAGAAGCATTCGGTGCACTATTGCGATGTTGACGAGATATTGTTTCCAGTTGACCTCGAAAGAACTCGCAACTAATCTTCCGCATTCGCTCCAGTTGTTCATTGTAAGTGACTAGATCACTGGCCTCATACCTGTCCGTTGACTTTGTTTCCAGCCCGCAACAAGTCTTGGAGGAGTCGAATCACTTGTAGAGCATCGAGTTGCATCCGATCCCGGCGAGGATCCTTGCTTGATTCGACTGAGCGTAGGAGTCGAGGACCTGGAGGTACGTGGTTCTTCACAAGTGAACGACGTCATCGGCTGATGCAGATGCTTCTATGTGAACAGGATCTGAAGGATGATCTGAGGCGCGCATTCCAAAAGATCTCGTCTACCAAATTTAAGCTGTAAACTACTGCCACAGCTCTCCTTGCTTGCATCGGAATCGCTCTACTACTCACAATCATATCTACCTTGTACAATAGATCATTTGCTTCGCGATTTATGGGGACGCAGCAGTGGCTGAACGCGCCACTCATTCCGTTTTGGGCCTTGGTGACAGCAACTGAAGTTCCTCGACTCGTCGCTCGCGTGGCTCTCCGAAGAGCATATAAAAGCACTGCCGTCTCATATTTGCTTCTTGACTCTCTGTCTCTCCTCACCCTCATTCCCCATATCGCATACAATGACCTGCAGCACCATTTACCTGGGCGGTAAGTCCCCCATACCTCTTCAAGGTTTCAATCGTCACCGTCTCAACTGATTCACCTTTCATTTGCCCAGGTCTTCCGCCCAGTCTGCAATCTGAAGACCTCCGTCGTGTACGTGGGCACTCCTTTCACCCGCCCATTGACAGTAGTACCGAATCTGGCTCCTCAGCACCTGTCGGCATACGGTGTCATCAAGTCTGTTAACCTACTTCATGGTATGCGTTCTCTCTGGTCTCTATCGCGCCCAGCCTCCATATATGCGTCCGCACCAACAGGATTCGCATTCGTTGAATTCGCAACTGAGCAGGTAATCATTGTCAGTGCATCAGAGTGAGTTTTCACTGACGTGCTTTGCCTCTGCAGGACGCGAAGGTGACTATATGCGCTGGTCATCATCAGCTCTGACCCGACATTGACCTCGGCTGTGACAGGACGCCGTCGCTGCCTACGCTGACCAACCGTTCTTGGGCGAATGTAGGTCCTCGGACCCCGCATATAGTCGAAGGTACTTACAGATATACCAGCGACAAAAGTTGAATTGGCACGGACGAGGACCCACCGAAAGCAAAGCTCTGTGAGGAGCGCGTCCGTCTCAGAAGTACCTCCCGCCCATCCTCCGTACTCCAGTCCACCGTAAGCACAGCTGGACAATAGCTCGGATGATAGACCACTGAAAGCGGTGCATATATGCAGGGTCAACGAAGATTGTATCAGATACCCAGTGGTCGTCGACAACTTACATCGGTCGACTTGCTGGCAGGTGAGTGTGCGACACCCGCATTCTCGCTGTGTACTGACCTTGCTGCTCCCAGGAATTGAAAGATTTCGGAAAGCTTCCGGGACTTACGGTGGCCTACTGCGACATAGACAAAAATGAGAGAAACAGAGGGTACGTTCCTTCGTTTCGCAGCTTTGATCCTCACATCAACGTCATCGCATCTTAGGTTTTTGGAATACCACACAGCGGAGGATTCTGAGCGCGCCATCAGGGAGCTCAGTGGACGTGTGCTCAATGGATCGACCGTGTACCTGACTAGCTGTGTTCGTCATGCTCGTTTGCATCACGGAGGTAAATCACTGAACGAACTTTACAGGGGCCACAGAGGCTGCTATACAAACCTCAGCCAAAGACTCGGGGACCCAAGCGTTCAATGCGTCGTCGCTCGTGTTCACCTATGCCAGTGTCTGACATGCACAGCGCATCTGGTCGCAGAATCAGGGCACGCTCACCACTTCGGGATCGAGGCGTAGGATCCAGCTACGACAACGTGGCAGCATATTGTTATCGGGAAGGTCGTCGTTCTTCGCCACCACCACAGCTTCAGGGCACACAGAACTACTTCCATGCTGATCGGCCCTATGATCCAACTGAACCGCTGGGATGGGGGTCAGTGTGTCACGGGCACGGCCAAGGAGAGACTCCTTCATGGCAGCGGGCTCAAACCGTCGTCTCATACGACGCGTTTGCTGGTGGGCATCATTCGCAGCTAGTAAGTCAAGTACGTGGTCACAGCATGGCAGAGTCCTGACCGCAGGAGCTTACAGCAGGTCCCCGTTTAGGCTGTTGCTATCCTAGCAGGCTGTTTTTCATAGCTATTTTTCATTCTTTCTCTCTTTCGGTCTCTTTCACAGGTATAGCACGGACACGTATCATCAGGACGGAGCCTCGCAGTATCATGTAGCCAATAATCATTCGTACGGAACTTGTACATCACTTTTTTGCTCTGAAGAAGTCTAAGAAAGCCACTTTATCCTCCCAGCCCATTCCGACTCTCTTCATCTTGCCGATCTGAGCTATGAGCATTGCGCACACTTCAGAAAGGGTATCTTCAGGCTCGTTCGTGAGGAACTCGCTCAATAGGAAGGATCCAGAGCTTGGGGCCTCCACTGGATTGAGCAGACGGATAGAAACGCTGAGAGGAGTAAGGGAGGTCGTGAGCTTGAAGATGTGCGGTAGTGGGTTGAGCACGCTTGAGGGTATCGAATTCGAGAGAGATGGGGATAGTGAGGAGGGCGGGTCGTATCTGAAAGTAGAAGAAGATTGAGAACTCTGTACAAGGTTCGAAAACGACAGATGAACACGCACCTGACACACATCACAAAAACTTTGTACTTCCTCACAGGCACTTCAACGCCTTTAAACACCTCGGCAAATCGCAACAGACCGCGACCATTGCTCGTCGTACATTCCGGGAAAACGACCACCGGCCTGTCCGCCTTGGCGCGAATTTCCTCGAAAGATCGCGCAGTGCTCGTAGAAGGCAGAGGAGGTTGCCCGGTGTGTGCCAGAATGCCGAAGAGCGAAAATTCTTGGAACCCTAGGATATCTGCGCGGCGCGAAGGAGCACGGGTGGCTGGGGATGAGATGGCAGCGGAGCCTGTGCCGGTGCGGCGTCCTGGTGTACGACTGACGGGTACTGAGGGTAGTTCGAGAGTGGCTTCAGCCGGGTTTGCAACGGGGACCAGGAATATGGGATTGCATCTGAGGTCGCGTGAGGACTTGAGGTAAGGAGTAACGTGGGACACGCCGACGCACCGGTATGCCAACCACAGCAATTCTATCCACGACACCCAGTTTGTCACAATAACATCTCCAGCTTTCGGATTCCAGGATTCGACATACTTTGCGCCTTTTCTATCGCGCGAATTGTCAGCGTACCATGCAGACCAGTCATAAGCCGATTGGACTTACACTCGTTTACGCGTAATGTGTTCCGCAGGTATCCAGAGCAACCCAACCAGTAGGAGAACAGTGCGAGCAATGATTGCAGTCAAGACATGCGTTACGATGCGATAAAGTGGCGGCACTGGTTTCTGGTTCCGTAAGTGGCACTTCATGAAGAGTTGGAGAGGACACTTACAAGAAGCGTACAGACTCCGCCGACGAGAATGGCATAGACAAGTCCCAGAACTACAATGAGCGCAGTACGAGCGACTCCGAGGATATATCCAAATGGTAGAAGAGCAGTGGCGAAAATGTCCGAGCCAGCCGGTGGCAAGGGAGTGAGGAAGGGCTTCGGAGCGAAAGTCAGTTAGAGGGTGGTGACGCGAGTAACTTTGCACTCACTTGGATACCCGTGCCTGGGTCCTACGACGCGCGAATCAGGTCTTTGTACAACATCCGTGACGAGCGACTCACTCTATAGGACGAGAACTTCTCCATTCCACTTCGCGTTGGCTAACAAAAGTCGAGGACCACCAAAATAAACTCCCGAGTCGAGGGCGTTCGACGGGCGTCTATTGTATAATGGCATCTCCGAGTTATCAGATAAGATGCCGTTCTCGCCCGGATGCAGACTGGCCGTGAGTCTGGACGACATGACTTCATTCCGAATTCACCAGCCCTATCATTGCTCAGCACTCTCTTGATTCCTCCCTCTTTCTCTCTACCACCATCGTCCAACTCTGCAAGCCACTCATTCTCTGAAGTCGTCCCAATGAGCCCAGAACGCCACTCTGGTCGCTCTCCCTCGGCAGAGCCCAAGAAGCAGCTCCTGCCGTGGTTGTGGTTCAAGCACTACCTTCGCGCAACCTGGACTCGTTACAAGAATCTGCCTATCTATGGAAAGGTCCGTACTTCATAGCGTTGGAAGTGGTCAATGTGAGGTTGACCTTATCTGTCATAGGCGGTGATATGGACTCTGGCGGTGTTCTATGTGTCTCTCGGCGCGTTCCTCATCTCTGTCGGCGCAGATAGAATTGGGCAGACGATGTACGATGTCGCCCAGCGACTTAGTAACTTGAGGTTCGGTTGGATGATTATTGGCGCAGTGATGGGTGAGTCTGTAGCGATATTTCTGTGTCATCTCTGATACTCATGTGATGTGTACGGTATAGTGGTTATATCCTTCCCGCCATGCACTGGACACACCACCCTCGTAACTCTGTGCGGCTTTGCCTATGGAATGAAAGGTTTCTGGCTCGCTGGAGGAAGCTCCATTGTTGGTTCTGCCATCGCCTTTATCGTTCTGCGCTTCCTGTTCAGCCTTAGGCTGCGCAAGTGGTCGTCCTCCAGCGAGAAATGGCAAGCACTGGAAGCCGTCATCGTACGTCTCATCTCAATGTTCTTGTGTCTCTCAGCCCTCTGACTGTCTCCAACGTATCTTAGGAAGCTAAAGGCCTACCCCTCATCATGCTTATCCGCGCCTCACCGTTCCCACCATGGGTATATGCTAACACCCTATTTGCCGTGAGTACGCGTATTTGCACGCCGTCGTCTCGGACCCAAATGAGGCTCGCGCCTTCCCTTCGGCATTGTTAGCTTGCGATGGGGGGCGCGAATCGACTTTGGGTACGAGACCACAAAGGCGGATCTTTTGCGGAGTCAAGTTGTGAGCTGTGAGAGCTGACTTTTTGTCGTTTCTTCAGTCTATTCACACTGTCGCATTATGGCAATTCGTGATTGCGACGTTTGTCGTCCTGCCGAAAGTCGCGCTGCATGTCTTCATCGGGTCCCGATTGGCTTCGCTGTCGGACGGCGAGACTAGACGTCAGATGGACCCGCGTAAGTTACATTCTGTAACTCTCTGAGTATACCGTATTGAACGAGAATCTTCTTTGCAGAGACAAAGGCTATCAATATCTGTGTCGTCGTGTTTGGTTTCCTCATTGCGATCTTGACTAGCTGGTAGGGAAACCCAGCCTTTTGAGCTCTTGAAATGTCCCGCTCACGCTCGCGCATCACAGGATTATCTACCGCTCCATGACAGCACATATAAGACACCTCAAAGGCATCTCGCCAGACATCGACGAGCTCGCTGCTGAGGCAGTGGAGGAAGCTGACGAAGGCGCACCTCTACTCAACAACTACTCCACGGAGTCAGTAGACGAAGAACGAACAATCCGTCCTGCTGCCCGGTCCAGATCAGTCTCACCCCATCCTTAGACTTCCCTTCCAGGATATATCTCGCATGGATATGTATCTAATACGTGTACACTATATTTTATGGGTAGTAGGATGTGTGGGGGTATCGTAACAGAAAGAGGAGTAATGGTCTCTGGAAAGTCCCATGCAGTGAACACGACCGGATAAAGGGAGTAAATATATCGCGCAGCCAGTGATAATCCAATAGATGAGGGGATATAGCTCTCAATAATAGTGCAAGAAGAGGAGAGACAGACTGGCACCAATTAAGAAGAGCAGAATCCACTTCCTACCGTCTCTCGCTCGCCTCCGTGCTTCCTTCAATTGCACGTTGCCCTTCTCCACCGTAGCTGCGGTCGCAATCGCGTCTTCGTACAGCTGTTCCGTTTGCTCCGTCTGTCTGGTCAGATGGGCTACCAGCTCCATCTGCAGCGCGCTGATCTCCATAAGACGCGACTCTGCTTGCTGCACCGATGCAAGCGTGTCTTGTACGTTCTGCAGAAGGTTCGCGTTCTCCGTCTCGAACTGCATGATTTGGGACTCCGTCAACTCCAAATCGTCGTCGTCTTCTATGTCGTCGTTGAACAAGTCGTCTGCGGGGAGGGAGCCTGTTCTCGGAGTGGAACGCGAACTCGAAGGGTCTCCCAATGAGGAGGTGCCAATGGACGCGGCAAGGCTACTAGCGAGGTGAGATGCGCCTCCAAGCCAACTGCTGCCACCACTGGCGTTCGTATCGTCGGATGATGAGGATGAGGGAAGAGGCTCCACCATAAACATGGCTTCTCGTGCTGCGCCAGATCCCAGTGTCTTCGTCCGCTCCAGCTGACGCTTCACGCGTTCCTCCTGCATTTCTTTCAACGTCTGGCTCGTGTCCGTCAGTCGTCGGCTGAGATACCACGTTACGCTGGCGTGGTGTGCTGCTACGAAGTCAGAGGTTGCTGTTGACTCGTCTTGTCGTAGTCGGGTAGGTAGGAAACGTGTGAGCGGGTTCACTCTACTCGCAACCACTTCGGCGCGTTCTGTCGTCCTGGTCAGGGTAGGTCAAGTGTGATGAAGTGGTCAGACGTACTCTTTTCCAGTGCCTCAAGTTCCTTCACCCTATCCGAACACCGCGACAACACCACTTTCGCTTGCAAGTCTATCTGGTCCCTCTCGTGGTCTGTCAGATGCCGGATATTCGACCACGACTGGTCCTGGTTCCCAATGTCTATCGTTCGCGACTGCTGTCTGAGCAGTGGAAGGTTTCTCGAGTCCACGGATAGATACGGTTTGCGTATGGCAGCCAGCATACGAGCCAAGGTAGATATATGGTTGAGCTGAACCAGACGTGAGTTCGCGCAACATTCGTAACGTGCAGAAGGATACCACGTACGACGGTATATGCTTCCGATAGATACTCCTTGTTCAGAGCGCGGTCCTTCTCAGCCTGTGCGTCGGCATTCCTTCCTGTTGATGGCTTCCTCCTCTTGGTCTCAGGTAGTGCGCTGCGGCTTTCGGAGAGTGCTGTACGAAATTCGGCAGTACGGTCGGTGCAAGGCATTATGTGGTGTTTCCTCGCAGGTCTCGTAGCAGATTGGTGGAATAGTAGTATATGTGCCGCGAAAGATGAAGATTGCGAATATACAAACAAAGGACGGCTGAGAGTGAGAATACAAGCAAAGTGAGGATGCTGTCGTGGAACTTTCAATTTCGCGCTCCATGTAGACAACGCCGCTCCCGAGAGCCACGTGGGTGACAGCAGCCGGTATAAAAACGCAAGCCGAGCTGGTTTTCTTTTCTCTCAACCACAACTTCGCTTTACGCCTCCTCGAGACATTTTTTCTCATTTGACACTTGAAGCTGGGGCCATATACGTTGTGGGAGAAGATCTCATGCGTCTTCGTTTGAGGTGGACCGTGTCTTGTGCTTACACCACAGTTTGCCATAGTTTACGACGTACATACCATTGCAATGATATTCACTGTTCTGATAACAACATGCTGCGTTGAGCTCAGAGTGTAGATAGGGAAGATGATCGACCGAGGGTGGACAATCGTAGCATGATACACAGGAAGCAATGCGTCGAGAGGGCGATGCACGAGACAGGGAAAAAGAACAGAGCGATTATACAGATACAGCTTGAACGCACAGCAATCCGAACACCAACCCGTTGTACACGACTATCGAATCGACTCCAGGGTCTCCATGGATGTTACGCTGTTGCCTCGGATGACCTACAAGCAGAACACCGTGAGCAACTCGGTGCGAAGGATTCGAGATGCTAAGCGACGCACAACGGTGCCAATGGGGTGTTTTTGTGCGGGTGTGGTTTCCTCCAATGCCTCGTCGATGACCAGGTTCAAGAATAGATCGTAGCCGCGTAGTATTCCGCTGACCTTGCGACCGCCCTGGAGATGGACGAAGAGCTTCTTGTCCATGAACTGTAGAAAGGGAAAGAGTGTGGAAAGGATGATCAGGATCAAGCTGTCGTACGACGTGAGCAGGATCAAAGGATCGTTGTACGGACCTTTTTGAGTTCTGGCTGCGATGCTTTTGACATGTTCGCAGGGTGTGTGTGTGGCGACAACGGGAGACGGAGGGGCAGTTGAGATGGCCAGGAGCAGACCAGAATGGGCACGCGCCTGCAAGAATGGAGGACGGAAAGAGGAGCCACGTGGCTATCACCATCCCGCTTGGGCAGCGTCGACGAACCAGCTCCTGGCCACCACGCCCAGTCCTCGCATTTTCATCCTCTCCTCCCTCCTTCCGCATGTCCTCATAACCCTTCATATCCCCCATCCTACTCCACTTCTATCCCGCCGCCCGTTGTAAATTACTTCCCGCCACATACGACCGCGTTATCCCAACCAGGCATACCCCCGCCTCGTGAGTCTTTTCGTGATTCTCTTTCCCTTTTCAGTCTCTTGATGCGAACGAAAACAGTGCCCGAGCACTCAAGCCTCTCGTCCATCAGCCCGTTCCGTCATCCCACATCGCCCCGAAGCCCATGGCCTCTCCAGCACCCGCCTCGTCCTCCGGTGGTGTCACTGCATCCATGTGGGCAGGGCAGCCATCACCGGCTTCGCCCGCATCCAACCGCGGAGGCTGGGGCTCCTCAGGAAGCGCATTCCGAGGCATTCCTAAGGGACGTGGCGGAGGGCGTGGCGCACCTCGGGGCGGTGGACGAGGTGGTAGGCCCGTCAGCATCTCAAGAGGCGGCGCACCCGGCCGTAATGAAGGTCCTCAGCCAAAGCCGGGCGCGGATCAACCAAAAGAGAAACCCGTCAAAGCTCCGGTCGCGCCTGCAGTCAAACCAACCGCTACTCCCTCCTCCAAACCTGCAGCACCATCGTCTGTGTCTCCCACTACCCAGCAGCCTGGTCCTGCGAGTAAGGGACCAGCCAGGCCGAAACCCATGTCACGCAAACCATCCGAGCAGAAGACACCACGTCCCAAAGCCCCTTCCGTCTCCGAAGCACCTCCAGCTCCGCCCACTCATTCCCCCGCATTGAGTACTGCCAGCACTACTGCCTCTCGGAATAGCGGACGTCGCAAACGATCGAACGCGAAGCCCCCTCCTGCGCCTGCGCGCAAGACATCTGTTTCCGTTGAGCCCGCCGCTCGCCCAAAGCCAGAGCGACCGGCAGCCATCGTCACTAAGGATGTTCCTCCTCACCTCGCAGCAGTGCCGGACACTCCGTCTTTTGACATCAAACATAGTGTTGATGCACTAGTAGAACGTGTCCGCGCAGTCGCTATGGATAGACCGAACACTCCAGGGAGTCACATTGATTGGGCTGGCGACGACGACGACAGTCTTCCTGACCTGGATGATTGGGGTGTCACTTCGAGCACTGCTGGTACCGCAGAACCTGCAAGTGAAAACGGAGCATCACGCATTATTTCCCCGATTTTGGAAGATACCCTGAAGCCCCTTCCCAGCCTGGATCACAGCGAAGTACCGTACTCGCTGGAGGGTGGTAGAGTCGGAGTGAAGGATGGAGAATCGCAGGATAAGACAGCGAAGGCTGAAACTGGGTCCAATATATCCTCTGGGTCTTCAGTGGCACCAAATGACTCCTCTGCAACCACCTCACCCCCCAAATCTACCGGAGCTGTACCCCTTCACCCATCTTTGCCACTGAAACCAGCAAATGCATCGGACCCTTCATCGAAACGAGGGCCCCGACGCTCCGATCCTCCTTTCAAGGGCAAAGCAGATCCTTCCAACGACTCATCAGCGATTCCACACATTCAAGTCATGCCGCCGGCGCGCCTGACTTTGGAAGAGCGACTCTCCTCCAAGGAATCGTCTCCGGAGAGAGGGCTTGCGGGTTCCATACACGCTTTGCCAACGTCGCTTTCTGCTCCAAGTGACGTTACCATGCACTCAATTCCGGGAGCCCATCGTCACAACCAGTTCAGCCCGACACACAACCGAGCGCATACAGTTGGATCTCGAGTCAATCGACAACCTTTCACTGCGCCAATAGGCTCCTTCTCCGATCACGCAGTGTCAGATAGTGAGCGACCTCGACGCGGAGACCACGCTCACCACGCTCGCACTCAGTCGACTCCGCCTACCGGTCCAGGTGCCCATACTCGCACTCCGCATGCCAGTCGCCCTGTCATCACAGGGGACGCGATATCGAAGCTTGCGAGGACGTTGGGAAGGACGCCACTCAGGCGCGAAGTCACGACCGCTGTCCCTGCCGAACCTGTGAAGGAATGAATTTGAGAATCTGCCTCACATCTATATCTCCCCGATCGTCACGTCACCAATTCATCTCCCTATCTCTCTCTTCTACTGTATTTCTCTGGAAAACTGCGGTTTGTTCACTAGTTGCTTGCTTGCATATTCGGACTCCTCCTTTTTGCTTTGTGTGCTTTTCGACTCCAGATAACGAATAGTTATACCCATCTCTCCCGTGCCTCGTTGACACCTACCTACTACTCATCCCAGCTCTACGGCGACTCTTCATATCCTGTACTATCTATAATCTCAATCTGTTGGTTCACCACTGTGGAAATCCCTCTTTTACGCCGCTGCTTTATCATGTCGGGTTGTAGTGTCTCATTTTGACGAGCCGTTGGCCAGAAATTCAAATCCGTGCAATTATCCTGAACTGAAATACGATAGCTCGAGTCCTATCGCTTTGATAGGCTTCGCTCGACTGGTCAGGTTGGATACTACACCGAGGCTGACTAGGACATTACGAATACGGCCTTCCCATACCAACGAAATATCCTACGTACGAATGTCAGCAGTGCAGCAGGGAGGGGAAAGTGTGAATACTTACCGTTGTGGTGGACGCTCTCGCTTTAACCACGCCCTGAATCTCCCCTTCCACTGGATCTGCATTCGTGACTGTGAGAGGTAATGTGGGAGCTGAGGGATCTAGTACGCCGTGGTCTGGTGGTGGTTTCGCTTTACTTCGGCGTGTCCACCATTCCGCACCGACCGTCCACTCGCTTTCGTAGCTGTATACATTGAAGTCAAACCGGGAGCACAAAGCTAGGTCTCGGGATACTCTGGCTGCGTATGCACCAGATATATGTCCGAGCATGGGGTTGAAGAGGGCGGTGATCGTCGTTGGTGGTTGGGATAGCGGATATGATGGTTGAGAACATGGAGGGGATGTTAAGTTGTAAGAGGGAGGAGTTGCGTCTGGAAGAGTTGTGAAGCGAACACCAGCGGATACTAGATGCGAAGGTGGTCATTAACTCAGTCGAGGAACTGTCTACAAGGTGTATACTCACCTCCAGCACTCTTCTCTTTCGCACTCAAATAGAACTCTGCTCCAGCAGATATTCGACCCTTCAGCCCTCCTTCCATCGCTTCTTCTTCATCCACCCTGCGTGACCTCCCTTTCGACGCGCTATTCGACTTCCCCGACTCATCGGAAGCCTCCACCGGTGTCCACAACTTCCCGAAATTGTGCAGACACCGGACACCCCACATGCCATCCTCCGCGCTCCAAGTGTACTCCGTGCACCATTTCCCTGTGTCGTGTTGCATGCTGAACATGACGTTACTGCTTGGACCGCCGCTGCCTGCTCTTGACTTCTCGGAGGACTGGAGGCTAGACATGGGATCGGAAATTGCTGCGACCATTGCCTGCACGGTCGGTGACACTCTCGTCGAGTACAGCGCGTCCAATCTCCCCGTCGGAATGTACAGCCGACCATATAGTAGATAGTCTATGCCACACGATATGTTCAGTATGTTTCTCCAAGTTAAATTACAGTGCGCACTTACCCCGTGTGTCCACGCGCTCTCCAGCCAACCACTCCTCCTCTTTCCCTTCCGGTCTCCGTGGTTGGTCGTACACCTTGAACCGATCCACCATATCCTTCACGCGAACATCCGACGAGTTCTTGACGTCGAGGTCGCATGACGTGAATATGTACCCTACAGAACCGTTGAGGGACGGTAAGGCGTTCATAGAGTACGACGTCTTGAACAATGGGTTCGGTGACTTCGATATCGAAAAATGAAGTCCCCGAGGTACCTTGAAGTCCAAGATGGCTGCATGACATCCTCAGTGAAATAGGACAAGGAGTTCGGAGAGCAACACACACCATTGGAAGTACGAGTTAGGTTCGCATAGAGGTTATCCTCGTTCCAGCCAGTGTTCTTATAATAGCTGCGCAAGACATACGACGCGAAAGGGTGCATGGCTCAGCTCAGGGCACCGACAAAAGTGGAAGTGGCTATGGTTTCATTCAGAGAGTCGTCAACACGAGAGAATATGGTGATGAGGAGGAGCAAGTGCAGGTTCAATAGCGCCGCACTCTTCCAGGGTACATTCGGGCGTTAGCCGAAGACCGACCTCCTTGCTCCCGACTGCCATCCTCGACATGGGCTGGCCATGCAGTCCATCTTTCCACACTCTTTTCCCCAGCTGCCGTCATTCAAGACTATTCTGATACAAGGTCCCTACCACCCCTCGGCACCCATGCACTTATGTCTCTCGCATACCGCTGCATCTCCAGAGCACAATGCATTGCTGCTCGCGCCTTCGCGAACAAAACTCCAGGAGGGTCTAAAGGCGTTCAACGACGATTGGATTGATGAGCGCGGTGGGCATGGGTCTACTTCCAAGTCGGCGATGAAAGTGCAGATGCTGTCAGTTTCTCTCAGTACTGTTCCGGTGCATTTATTCACGCTAGTCACCCTATCATAGGTATCCTCCTACTGCAGCCCACCTAGCTCTGGTCCTCACGGCTCTGCATACATCCGACGTGGGCGGAAAGGAGGCATTCGTTCCAAAGGCTACTCTACCTACTACTCCATCTCTCATTGTGATTTGCGAACTCTCGTCGTACCTGGTGGACAACCCGGCTTCTACGTGCGTGGATCCAATATTCGTCCTTGCGCCTTCAGCTAGAGTCTTGGTACCGCTTAGGGTTTCGTCGTACCTTATGCTGGTGACTCAAACCTTGACGTCCATCGCCGCTCTCTCGTCTACCACGTAAGATGAGTCTTATTCTGCAACGCGCACCCAGGATGACCCACTAGATACTAGTGGCTCTGATACAGCTCTGGCTATATACGACTCCGGTCTCGACAGCTTACGGCTACCGCTCGTACGACCTCCGTCGCCGAACGCGTTCCAGATCAAGGTGGAAGGTGGTGAAGACAATACGAGACGCGAATCTGTTGGTTTCTTGGCGGCTAGGTACTTTGAATGGGTTGGGATCGTACATGCAGGTGAGTGAAACCATTTACTCCCAATGCCGTCGCTGACAAGGAGTCATAGTTCGAGGAGACCCTGCTGGTGAAGAAGAGAATGAGGTGAACGGCGAAACACGGATGTGTAGAATGGAGTTGCGACATTCTGCACGAGGCCAGGAATCCGAAATTACCTGGCAGTGGATGGAACGCAAGAAGAAAATATTGAGCAGTCCTGGGTACAGTACCGTGTTTGAATGGTCGTGAGTACTTGAGTGGTATGTGCCTTGTAATGGAAATCACCACGGTTAGTGGACGAGGGCGTTACGTTACTTCATGTGTATGGAACTTGTCAACCTACGTAGATCCATAAGAATGAAAGACAATTTCAATGAACTGATTCTCACCGAATTTGAGTCTCATGAGCACGAGGAGCGGAACAGGATAGTCGCCGGCGCTGACTGTGGGGAGCGCGTCCCTTGTGATTTTCGTCCACTATGTCCGCACCACTGTGTTCATCGTCCCCACCGTTCTCCTTCACCCCATACACCTAGCCTCACCTCGTAATGGAGTTCTACAACGACGTCGGCGGAGATGCGTTGAAGCCGACCGTGTTTGAACTGGTGGCTCAAGAGCAATTGCGAGACTTACTACAACCAGCTCTGAAGTATGTGCTCTCTGTGAGTAAGCGGACGTTCCGTAGCCCTATTCGCTTTCGCTCATCGCGATTCTCCTAAGGTTTTTGCGCAAAGATACCCACGATATTTGCTTCGACTGGTGAATCGTCATGAAGAGTTCTACGCTATGCTCATGTTCTTCGTGGAACGTCATTATTTGAGGACTCATAGTAAGCGTCGCTATATGCACTTCACTTTCAGTATATCTCATGCTGTCTGCCTAGATGCATCCTTTTCTGAGAACTTCTACGGTCTAAAGAGAAGGAGAACTCCCGTATTTGCGACCGAACGCGCCAATGCAGCAGTAGGAGGAGTGCCGGTACAGGAGAAGTTGCGAAGTAGGGAGATTACTAGGTCTCTGATTTTTCTGGTGCGTCACTGCTCGCTTCTTTACGAATGCAACTTTTCTGAACGCACATGCAATCTTGAATAGGTCGGCCTACCCTACTTACGTTCGAAGGCTCAGGAGTACTTCGAAGACTTGGGCGGAGGTATAGATCCCGAACTGGCGAATGCAGGCAACGAACGACACGTTCTTGCTTTGACTGAGCAGGTACGAGGTGTCATTACGTTCTATCGGGCTCACGTTCCTAATGTTTGCCGGAACGCTTCAGACGTGGAAAGGGAGCCTGCGACGCTGGTACAAAACATTATACCCATGGCTGAATACAACGTTCGAGATATGGCTGTTGATCAGCAACGTCGCGTATCTTTTCGAACGGACGCCCTACTATCGACCGTGGCTTTCATGGATCGGTGTGGACCTTCGCCGCCTTGGAGTTGAAGACATGGTCAGTACTCGGATATTGTCTGTTTACCAACTTGTGGCTGACAACTTCGTTAGCGAGCGGCCCAGATGTCCATACGCAGGAAGCCGGAAAACGGTCCGAGAGGGCTCCGCGCAACTCTTGCTCGCTTACTCTTACAATCACCGCGACTCCTACTAGACAGCCTCAAGGTGCTTCTCCCCACCGCGATATTCTTTGTAAAGTTCCTCGAATGGTGGTACTCTCCATCATCTCCGGCACGCGCCCTATCCGCATCGCCGCTGGGACCACCTGTCCCACCGCCTCGTCTGCTACCTCCGCATCCCCAAGGCATCCGGCTGGATGATGTCAAATACGGCGAATGTCCGCTCTGCCATGGTCCAATCGCCAACGCGACCGCGATGCCATCCGGATACGTTTTCTGTTATCGCTGCGCGTACGACCACGCGGAGAAACATGGCAGATGTCCGGTCACACTACTCCCCTCCCGGGTTTGGCAGCTCAGGAAGATACTCGTGTGACCACCCCTTCGAGCTCAAGGCGCGATGCTTCCACACTCGGTGTTGCCGTCCTTCGAACACGACCGCGATGCAGCACACTGTTGGCTGTTCTTGGGGATCGTCAGAGTGGCTCGCAATCTTCGTGTTTCCGTCGACTTCTGGACCGGTGACAGTCCGATTTCCCCATGAGAAATTACAGACTACTATGGTACTACTTGTCGGCGACCTCCTGTTTCATTGACTGACAGCAGGTAGACGACAGTATTTTCTGTCATATCTCGCAACTTTTACGCTATGAAAGGCCGTCATGTACCTACATGATCGCCGCACTGCTGCTTGCCATCACCCAATGTATACCCTGAATCAGAACGGACAATGGAGGTCGTGTGGGTGCCTACGGGAGAATGGATGTGGTAATGCCTCCGTCTGAGTCTGTTGACCGCCGTGCGGACACAGGAGGAGGGTGGTCGGTGCGGATAGAGGACGCACGTTCGTATTATCGATTGTGAAATCATGTGAGTGGTAGAATGTTGGAGGCGCATTTTTTAATTAGCGACGACTGTTGTAACTTGTTTACGACATGGCGGAATCCGTGGAAGTGGATGAATGGGTGCTATGCGTTTGCATTTTGAGCTGGTATGTCTTGCAATACTGTATGTCGAGAAAGAAAGAGGCAGGCCTCTAACGTGGCTGTTTGTGTGTATTGCAGTGGGCCGGGTTTGCGCGAGTTTTGGCTTCTGAGATTGCCGGGATGCCGGGACGATCGGGCATGGAACCCGATATGGAAGGGGGACGGGGCGTGGTCGCTTGTGCTCTAATACTCTGAGTCTCCGCCCAATGCTCTCTGTACGAAAAGCGTGACCCCTCCTCCTCGCACCCGCCTCCCCAGGCGCACTGCTCTTACTCTCCATCGTCGTGCTCGACGTCCAGCTCGCCCTCGTCGTGTACCTGTACAATACTCGGCCATGAAGGTGCTTCCGACTCTCCCCAGACGCCCTTGTCCACTGCTGAATCTTGACCGGCATCTCTCCAGTTCGGAAAGGCTATCCTCAACGAACAGGTCCCTGGATGGTCCCAATATTACCTGGACTACAAGCATCTCAAGAAGATCATCTCCTCCTTGACCTCGCACCGTCCAGCGGCCGAGGCAGCTGCATTAGCGATCGGTGTCCCTCCTCGAGATCTACTAAGCTCGCAATCGGCTGTAGACGATCTTCAGGAGCAACCGCTAGGCCCGAATGATGGTCCGCCCATCTTGGCCTCCCTCGGGCAGGATGACGAACGGAGTCCTGGCTTTCAAGCCGTCAAGGCTGCTTTCTTCTTCAAGCTGGAGCGTGAATTAGAGAAGGTACGTCATTTGTCGTGTTAACGGAATATACGTGCTCAAATTTCATTAAGATCAATGCTTTCTACCTGGAGAAAGAAGCAGAACTGAAGCTGCGGCTCGAGACCCTTCTGTCCAAGCGAAAAGCCGCTGCCATGCACGTCCTCCCAGATTCATTGGACGATAACGCCACCAAGGACCATGTAGAATGGAGCGCCGTTGAGGAAGGCTTCCGTCTCCTAGAGCGTGACTTAGGCAAGATTCAAGTCAGTAGCGTCACACACACTTGTCGGACTACTCTCTGACACGATTGGTGTAGCAATTTGTAGAAATCAACGCGACCGGTTTTCGCAAAATCTTGAAGAAGTGGGATAAACGTTCCAAGTCGAGTACAAAGGAGCTTTATCTCGCCCGACAAGTTGAGGTTCAGCCCGTCTTCAACCGACAAGTATGTTTCCTCAATCTTCACGCAGCTCATGTACTGATATCTCATGTAGCTCATTTCGGAGCTGTCTGACACGGTAGCGACGTGTTTGCTCGACCTCACTGACCTCAGTGTAGGCCTCAAGTATGAGGCTACCTCATCAGAGGATCCCGCTCTCGATCAGAGGATATACGTCAACCGTTCTGCGCAGATGGGACCATTTCGGGAACTCGAGAGCAACTTACGCAAAGCGATTGCGACCTCGGACGTCGGGTCGCTGCGAGACCTTGTTCGTTTCTCGGATTCCCTGTCCCAGTCAGGCGAGGCGCAGATGCATGTGACTCGGATCCTGTGGAAAGCCGTCATTGATGCCCCTCTAGAACTCGCCGACCTCATTTTGGCATCTACGGCAGGCTCCTTCAACTATGCTTTTGTCGATGACATCAACGGTCGAACGTGTCTGCATGAAGCTGCCACCGTTGGTGTCATCCGACTCGTCAACCTCTGTCTCACCAATGGTGTACCTTCTGGCAAAGTCGATATCTACGGCCGCTCTGCGCTACATTATGCTGCTATGCATGGACACGCGGACGTTTGTCGGCGACTCATTGAAGTCGGGCTTCCGCCTAATGAGGTCGACTTGGACAACTGCACGCCCCTCATCTATGCTACCATACGCGGTTCAGTCGACTGTGTCCGTGTTCTTCTCGAGGAGGGCAAAGTGTCTGCGAAGGACACGGCCTCAAACGGGGATCTCATGCCTCTAGCCCTTGCTGCGCGCGCCGGGCACCTAGACGTCGCCGTTCTTCTTCTCCAACATGGCGCGCCTAGCTTGGCCAATTCCAATGGCGAATACCCCGTCCATCTCGCGGCACAAGAGGGACACTCTGAGATTTGCCGACTACTCACAAACTATGAGGGTTGGGATACTCCCGACAAGTACAACGATTGGACACCGTTGTTCCACGCCGCACGCTACGGTCACAGCGCTTGTATCCGAGTCCTTCTCGATGCTGGTAGCCGCAGTGACCGCAGTGACGAGGTTGACAACTCTCCCACTTACTATGCTGCTTGGTACGGCCACCGCGAATGCGTTACATTGCTCTTGAACGCTGGCACCACTGCCACCTCCTCAAAACTGGCCCCCTTCCCTCACTCTCCCGCGCATGCTTCCCCTATGTCAGATACCCAGATGTCTGCTGGTACAGACGATATAGATGCTATCCCTTCCCTCTCCCTTCCTCCGCCCATGATGCCTTATCGTGTCTACGGTCACAACTATCTGGATCGTAATGCCCTCGTACAGGTGTCAGTGGGACATCTCTCCTCACGATTTGGCGATCAAGCCGCGGAACCCACGGCTGCTGTACGACTTCGTCCACCTCTGGGTGGTTCTGAAATGATGAACGGGCGATACCTGCACACATCTCCACGGTTGAAGCTGGTCATGACACCAGCATCGGTGGCCACCGCTGCACCATATAGCATACCAATACCTATATCGGACGAGCGGACCGTATTCACGTTCCAGGTTCCATCCGTGGACGTGTTGTCGCTGGAGTTCTCACTCTACCCAAATTTCGGCACGAAGACAATAGGACGGGCGGTGGCCTTACCATCATTCTTTGCGGACATATCAAACAGCCGGCCTCTCGTACTACCTATCTTGGATCACCGACTGCATATCATTGGCGAGGTAAAGCGCGCTTATTTTGAGCGCAGTCTAGCAGAACTGACGTTGTGGTTTTCAGGTCTCTTTCGAGGTCAACGTCGTAACTCCGTTCAATGGAGTCACGCTGGAAATTGGTGGCTCAGTTGAGACGTACTGGAAATCCATCACAAATCCTGTCTCAGGTCCCTCACTAAGGAGCTCGACTCCACGGGCAATGCAATCTCCTCGCGGGATAAGCAGCCCTGTACAGAATTCACCATCGATACCGATGCCACAAATTGGCGGCCACTCCCTCACACATTCATCCGTAACCGGAAGCTACTTGTACATCACCGTGCAAGTTACCCGGGACCTTGAACCAGTAGTCTACCCCGATTGGGCTCTACCAGAAAACGGATATGACCTCGGTGTTGCCGACCTCACCCTCGCTCAGTTCAAGGGTGTCGCACAACGGCATGGCCGATGCCTACCCACTCCGGGATCTTCCTCCATTCAAGACTTCCGTTCGAGTGTCGCGCAATCAATGGCGTCGCTTCGTGAAGTCCTACAGGTAAGTGGCGCAGCAAACTTTGCACGTCCCTGGAATACCACTGATGTCGAGCTCGGTACCGTACAACTGTCTTCTTTCTTCCCTGTAGATCTTGCCTCAAACAGTAGGGATCTGCCTGGAGATTGCGTACCCACCCACCTCGATCAGGCAACGACGGTCCCTTCGGCATCAACTTGACTTGAACGTCATGGTTGATGCAGTCCTTCGCACCATCTACACGCAAGACCCCACACACAGCGGACGCCGCAATGTTGTATTTACGTCATTCTCGCCGGATGTATGCGCTGCTCTCAATTGGAAGCAGCCAAATTGTACGTCGTCTTGATCACAGACTACTGATCACCTCGCTGACCGAGATCTCCATGTTCTGTTCTTTGCTCGCACCAAACCATCTACCCTTTCTCGACAAATATGTTTTCATTAGATCCTGTGTTCTTCGCATCGCGATGTGGCCAGCCCAACGCTGATCTCCCTAGTGCGACGACGTATTCCGTCGAGGACGCCCACGATTATCGATTGTCGAGTCTCGGTGCCGCCGTAGAATGGAGTAAACTGAACAATCTGCTCGGAGTACTCCTGGACGCGGAACTCCTGGTGAGTAGCTCGAGTACCTCGCCGTCTTTCCGTTGCATTTTAAGCTCAAACTTTCGTCATCAGCATCAAATACCTTCTTTGGTCCAAGGTGTGAAGGACTTCGGGCTCTTGGTGGGCGCGTTTGGGAGCGTCAAGCACCTGTCAACGCTCTCCAGTCCGGAGTCTCCTAGCTTCGCGGGCGTCGACGCTTTCCTGCAAGACGGAATCTTGACGTATGTTGACCATTCGAAACGGTTCTAGCCGGACATCAATGGAACGGAAAAGAGGCGTGTAAGACGTGAAGACGGAGACGAAAGATGGCAGAGAAGTGTCCCGATATCGTGCATGATTGTTTCCATGATACATATCATTATTATTAACGATAGAACGATAGTGACGACAACAGTAGTGCAGAAGTCTTTTTTGAATAACACAGTACAATACAATGACACCATATTGGCACACACACTCGCTTTTTGGTTGGTGGGGGTGGGGATCGCAGGGACGGGGTGTGGGTGTGGGTGGGTTTCACCGGCGAGAGTTTCAAACGGATGCGCGGTAGAGGGCAGCGTACGGACCGTTCCGTTGAAGGAGGTCCTCGTGAGTACCAAACTCAATGATCGTCTGTAGAAGGAAAGTGTCATCAGCTTTCAGGTTCCAAAGACCCAAATCCAGGTCTCAATTGAAGATCAACGAGATCAAAAGGGTGCAAGGCCAGTCGACCTGAGATGCAGAAGGGAAAGAAAAGGACAGAAGAGTCTAGACCGCGCATTGGAAACGAACTTACTCCGTGCTCCATCATGGCGATCTTGTCTGCGCGACGTGCGGTGGAGAGACGATGCGTGATGAACACGACCGACTTGGTGCGTTCGCCCGTCGCGGGGCACCGCGAGAGGGTCTCCACGGTGTCGAAGATGCGGTTCTGCGCGTGGGCATCCAACGAAGACGTCTGTGAAGTAAGGAACATGAATATTGAGACATGATGGACGCGAATGAGGTCAGTGCGAAAAAGCGGTGTTTGTTGTGTTGATGATGACATAGGGACGCTCAGGGTGGGGTGGAGGGTGGGGACAGTAGTGAACTTACTGGTTCATCAAACACCAACAACTCTACTTCGGGACGATGTGCCCTCATGAAGGCGCGTGAGAGGGCGATACGCTGCCACTGGAAACAGAACGCCAAAAGGCAAGAAAGAAGAAGATTTCAGTGTGTGAATCTGACACATCCAGAAGCGAACCGACGTCAGGAGAACACGAGAAGCCTGAAGGGGGAGGAAGGCAAAGTGCAGGGCCGCAAAGCAGCCATCATCGCCCCCCGCTCCCCGCTCCGAAAAGAAAGACAATAAGCAATCGATCGGCGAAACCACACATACCTCTCCACCGCTCAGCCCATGCCGTACGCGAGACTGGGAACATTCCGAAGCGAGACTAGCAGTAGGATCGAGCCCCGTGTCCAGCGTCGTTTTGAGGCCTCTGGGCAGAGAGCAGACAATGTGCGCGGCCCCCGCGAGCTCGGCCGCTCTCTCTATGGCAGCGGGGTGCCCGATGTCTGGGACGTACCCCACTCCGATGTTCTCCTTGACGGACGCGTTGAACTTGGAGAAACCTTGGAACACGGCGGTGACGTGCTGGTGGTATTCGGTGGGATGGATTCGTCGGATGTCGGTGTCGTTCACGAGGAGTTCTCCGCGATCAAAGTCCGCGATGCGCAGGAGGATATTAGCAAGCGTGGATTTGCCTGAATTTGCCCGCGAGCCCATTGTGAGTATGATGAATGGACTGGCATGACCGCAAAGTAAAGGAGCCTCACCTGAACCGTTCAGTCCGACAATTGCAAGAGTTTCCCCCGCTTCAAGTGTAAAATTCACATTAATCAGGGCAGGGACCTGGCTGCCCGGGTAATAGTAGGTTAAATTTCTAAAGCATAGCTCGCCGTTTAGATACGGCGTCTTCAAAGGATGATGACAAAAGACAAACCTTGCTTCTAGCTTCATTCCTTTGGGCAAGCTTCGGAAAGGCAGTGCAGACCCTTTCTTCGGCTGCATGCGAGGCTCCATTTCCATGGCTGCACTGAACGCTCCAAGCAAGAATATGCTCTGGAACGCCATCTGGAAGGTGTTGAATAAGTTACGGGCGGCGAATAAAAAGCATTGCACCGAGTTGCGGTACAGCGATAGGGATCCAAGAGAGGCGGAGGACGACTGCAAGGCAATCACCAAGGGTACCTACAGAAAAATGAGCGTGGAAACTGGAAACGACGGTATGCGTACGTACATTCTGCAGCGCAGCAAAAATGCCCGCTACGTTGACACCTGAGAAGAGGACGGCTGGTGTCTTCAGGTCGCTCATACTTTGAGCGTTTTCAAGACCCAGTATCCGTCGTCGTGCGGATGCCCAGGACTTGAGTATCCAGGGACCGAGGCCGAAGAGCATGATCTCTGGTCGGTAGGCATCGCTCTGGGCGAGAGCTCGCATGCGCTCCTGCTTGGCCGCGGTGCGAGCTTCTTGCCGCGTCGTCAAGTCGTCGAAGTAGGCACGGTTGTTGCCTAGCCAGGGGGTCAAGAGAGGAAGGATGGCTGAGAGAACGGAAAACGCCAGAAGCAGGCGGTTGCTACCGCTTCGTGAAAAGACCCAAAGAACGAACGCATGAGAGCCGAGCTCTGAGATCAAGGAAAGAACGCGAATAAAATCGAACGGGGAAAGCAGCCCAAAACTCGAGACACCGCTGCAGGAGCGGACGAAGAGGTCGGATTCGTGGAAGAGGTCGCGGACGACGGGGTCAGAAAGGGCAGGGACGTCCATTCGTACCCGTTGTTCCATCTGCTTGTATTCCATCACAAAGCGGGCAGAGTTCTGCACGATGCTCTCATTGGTTGTCCTGGAAATCATGGCAACCGTAAATAATAGATCGACCGATCCCTGAGAACACGGAAACATACGCGATGGAATCAAGGAGACTTTCCGCAACGAGACGACATAGCTCCACGAAGAGCAGTCGCGTGAGTCTCTCCCAGGTGTAGTTGCCTGACGAGAGTAGTGTCTGCAGCTGGAAGGGTGTCAGTATCATGTATATTGGAAAATTATTGGAATACAGACCTCGTCTATGATAAGGGCTTGTGAATAACCCCTGAAAGCGGGAAAGACCCCGCGACAGATGTCAAGCGACACCATCAGGAGAAGTCGCAAAGGATGCAGACTCCATAAGAGCGCGACGAATTGGAAAGCACATCGTCTGCTAATGGTGATAGCAAGATGGATGTTGTCTGTAGTCAAGGCACGGGGGGCACCTGGAGATAAATAATTGCCGCCGTGGAAGCTCGGGTCAGGTGAAAAGACTCGGGAAGCGAGCCAGACGTCATAAAGAGAGGGCTGTCGGGGCGGCGCATCAGGCTTGGAAGACGGCACGGAAGGGCGGAAGGCGAGAAGAAGCTGGAGGAGATAATTAAGCGAAGAAACATAGGGCTGTAGAACGAAGGGTAGGTAGCAAGCGAGGGGTTCGTAGGAAAATGAAGAAGAGGAGGACGCGGAGGGGCTCATGATGGCCCGCGAAAGAACAGACGGGAAGAGACATGGCAGAGGGAGGAGGAGGGAGTTTAAGAACGGCGGCGAGTCTGGGAGAGCACAGGATGTTGGTGTAGGACGTCAGGACTCTTTTTGTGTTTGGATATGTTGCGTAAGATGGAGATCCGAAGGGCAGCAGAGGCCCCAAGAGAACGGCAGACGAGATATGGGAGGGCGGGCCCGGGTGAGGCAGCAGAGCGAAAAGAGGACGCAGATTGAAGGCGACAAAGTTGGCAGGAGAGACGACGGAGAGCGGGCGGACAGTGCATCACTCCAGCCCAGACGCGCACCGCAATCTATACTCAAAAAGACAGGACGCGAGCTGTGAGAGCGAAAGCCGTGAACTGAGCCCTCCGACGCTCTTTCAACTCTCCGAAAGCAGAGAAACAGTCTGCCAAATCTCCAATCATCCTCCTCAGAGTCTTCAACCTGCCATATCCGGCTACACGCCCTACCAGCCCCGGCGTCTATACGCTTGCCACGTGTTTGCCAACTTTTTCGCAGATTGGCGCAGCGACCGCGACGAGCCAGTCGACAGCAAGCCCAGCGTTCGCACCCATTTTTCTGCATCTTCTCCCAGCGCCGTCGCCCTTCTCAGGCAAGTCCTCTTCTTCCCAGTCCACCATGTCCTCCTCTCCAGACCGTGCTCATGACCCCGACCATCCCGCCATCCTCCACCGCAGCCTCCGACGTCTCCAGATCAGAGACCATTCCTCCAGCCCTCCAATGGACAGCCCTCTCGTCCAGGGCTCCGACGCGAATGATGCGCATGGCCGACGCGAGCTCTCCACACGAGGTGATGCAAGTCCAGACAGTCCCAAACTCGATCCGCAATCCCCTTCGGCCGCGACCCCAGCGACCCGTCCTGCCGTCCGCGAGGGCTATGGTTTCCGGCCAGCCTCGGGAATATCCACCCCTGTCATCGCATCTGTCCAGGTCGGTATCACCCAGACAGCCAGTCCTCTCCCAGATCCTCATGGCTTAGGTTGGCCTGGTAAGCAGATCTCCCCGTTTGGACCCTGTGAAACTGGCCCATTGTCTCATACTGTCTCTCTGCTTTCGTCCACTGCAGCTAAATCAACCGTCTCTCGTTTATATGCTACCCCGGAGGAGAAAGCGGCACGCGAGAAGAAAATGGCTGCAGCCGTCCGAACCATCTTAGAATGCATCGGCGAAGATCCAGACCGTGAAGGACTGCTTCGGACTCCAGATCGTTACGCCCAAGCCCTCATGTTTCTGACTCGAGGGTACGAGGAGCGTCTCGCAGGTAGCTACAAAGGGTGTCTGCACTCTCACTTGCGCACAGTCGGTTGACAAACATTCGAGGGTAGACATCATCAACGACGCCGTCTTCGCAGAGGATCACGATGAGATGGTCCTCGTTCGTGATATAGACATCTCCAGCTTGTGCGAGCATCACCTCGTGCCCTTCACGGGGAAGGTACGCCTCCCTTACCGTTTTGCTATTCAGCCTTTAAACACGTTCTCCGCCTCCGATCAATTCGTCCATGCTTAATTGTTTACTAATGCTTATGTCTAACGCGTTACCCTGTTCCTTCCCCAGATCGCGATCGCATACATACCCAATAAGCTCGTCCTCGGCCTGTCCAAGCTCGCCAGAATAGCAGAGACATTCAGCCGCCGCCTGCAGGTGCAAGAGCGTCTCACGAAACAGATCGCGCTGGCCGTGCAAGAGGCTATAAAGCCTCGAGGCGTCGCAGTCGTTATGGAAGCAACGTGAGTCTTGCTCCCCCATCTCCCCTTCCCTGTCATCGCACTACCTCTCCCCACCCCGCCGTTTTCGTCGAGTGAATCGAGTGAACTTACCCTTGCACAGGCACCTTTGCATGACCATGCGTGGCGTCCAGAAACCAGGTGCCATTACCACGACCTCGTGTATGCTGGGGTGCTTCCGCACGCAGCAGAAGACCCGAGAAGAGTTCCTCACTCTCATTAAGCGGTAATTAACCGCCAAGGCATTCCGCCTTTCCCCAACGTTCGACATTGGACATCGACTACCCCCAAGCCACGGCTCACATTCTTACATCTTACTTATTTTATTCACTTCGTCGCCCTATCATCACACGATTCAACTCATCTCACTGATTCAACTCGACGCTCGGATATGTTCCAACACAAATCAATGTACCTGTACCATTCAGTCCATCACCATCCTTGATCGCCTCACATTTCATGACAAACGACTAATTTCTGCTGCTGGAGAGGGGGGTACATGTATAGCGATAGTAGTGAGATTACACGCAGTAATACAATAAATCATGATTGCAAAGAAAACATCGAGAGCAAATCGTTCGGCCGATCAACGAGCCGACCTTTCTTGCAGGCCAGTGTCACGAAGGGCGGCGCGGGCAACGGCGTACCGGTCGCGCTGAATCTTGGGTCGTTTGGTTGCACCACCCGCACTCGACTCCCGTTCACGATCTACCAAGCAAAAGCAAGCGCCATGAGCAAAAAGACAAGTCTCACACCTATTTTTAACACCAGAGACAAAACTCACCAGACGCAGATCGCTTCTTTCCACCGTCCGAATCTTCGTCTTTCATACTCTGCCGACGGCTAGGCTCACCTCGTTGGGCAGCTGGACCCAGCGGTGCGTTCGGAGGAGGCTCCTTGTCGCCGATCCGGGCTCGGAGACCACCACTATCTGCTGCGGGGCCGCTCGGGACGTTTGGAGACCGCGGTGGAGGTGCCTCTCGTCGACTGCGGTCTCCTCGATTCGAGTCACCTTTGCTTCCACCGCCAACCCTGCCAATGTCTGCAGGGGTAGACGACGATGAGGCCATAGCTCTTGGGGCTGAAGGAGGGAGTTTGGCGGACGCGGGTCCGTCGGGTATACGCTTGTTGGAAAGCTGGATAGTGATGAATGTGTTATTGAGCTGGGTTCGTGAAGTAATGAGAACCAGAACGACATACGTTGGTATCAACCGTCAGCCCTTTGCCTTCGCCGTCTGAGGGCTCACGATCTTTCTTGCGTCTGTCCGACTCTCGAGTCCGATCGTGGTCCCTGTCCTTCTCGCGATCCTTGTCTGATGACCGCATGCTACGATCTTCATGGTGACTGTCCTTGCGAGAAGGTCGTTTGGTAGCACGTTCAGACTGTCAACTCCAAGTCAGTATCAGATAGACACGAAGAAGTTCAACGAGAGTACATACGTCGTCATCGGGACCCCTACGGCGTTTACCCAGGCTATCATCATGCTGGCCACCCCGGTGCCGGGTATCAGGACGAGCAGGCAATCCACGGTCGTCCATTGGGGCAGGGGAAGAGGTCGACGCGCCGCTACCGCGTTCAGCAGTCCCTTTCTCCTTGCGGTCGCGGTCCTTGTCGCTTCGATGCCGGTCTCCTCTGTGCGGTTCCCTATCCCGTTCCCTCTCCCTCTCACGGTCCTTGTCCCTGCCTCCACCTCGGTCTCTATCCTTTCGATCGTCGCGTTCGCGTCTGTTGTCGTTGTCACGTTCACGATCTCCTCCTCTCACCTCCCTCTCCCCTCTATCTCGTCTGTCACCATGTCTGTCTCGTCGATCTCGGTCTCTTTCTGGATCCTTGTCCCTCTCGTCCCGGCCAGATCTGCGGTCACCACGATGACCACCACCACTACCACCGCTGCCTCCATCACGACGTCCAGAATCCCTGGCATCCGGACGATTATCGCGTTCCGCAGACTTTGCTGCGTCGTCCCCAGAACGTGTATTCTCACGGTTGCGTCCTCCGCTGGTACGGCTCTCCGCACTTGCATTTCTGGTACCTGGGCGGCTGGGTGGGGAGAGACTGCGGCGACGAGAAGGCGGAGAAGACGGGGATGGACCTTGTGTGCGAGGCTCGTTGCCTGCGCGCGTGGGCCTCTCATCGGAAGGCCGAGTCTGCTTCGCGGTTTCTCGGAGCTCGTGAGCTAATATGGTCTGGCTAGGTGCGAAGGGTGGCGGCATGTCCTGTGACAGTTCTGTGCGGATTCCTCTCGCGTCGTCACCATCAGGCTTAGGTGATCTGCCTAGATCCTTCAGAGAGATGGAAGACGATAGTGGGCTAGGCGTGACGGGGCGAGAGGCGTCCTTCAGCTGGGCCACATCTCTAGGTAGTACAGGGAGGCCTGCTGGACTGGAAGGACGATCCGGTCGTGGACTACCGTTCACGGCGCTTCTAGCATTGCCAGGGACGTCAACATCCATGGCATCACCCCGAGACTCAGGCGGCGGAGGTGTCGAGGCTTTCGAGATATCTCCGGAGGCTGGTCTAACTCTCCTGATGAGCTCAGGCCGCGGGACGCTCTCCAGAGCTTGTTTCGTGGAAGAGGGCGCTGGCGTGGACCGCTCACTTGTGGGCGTGGATGTGGTGCCATTTGGTTGCTGATGAGCTCGTGGCGCTGACGGTGTTCCTGCTGAGGGTGCCGCGGTGGCCCGCCGACTGTCGCCTGACGAGGGCGCCGGAGATGCAGTACCATTGGGTCGTACCTTCTCCGCCGCATGAGGCCCAGTTGGAACGGGTTTGACCGAAGGGGCAGTGGATAGCTAAAAGACGCATAAGTCGCCCACAAAAGACAATATTCGGTTGACTACTCACCCTCGGGCCAGGAATAGCCCATAGCGGCTCCCTCTTCTTCAGACTTGCTTGATACCTGCGAAAATAATTGAGAAAACCTGGCGAGACGTTGGGAGACTTCACTCACGCTTTACCGAGGATCTTCAGATCTCCTCGCTCTTCCCGTGCTACAAACCTGTTGATAGCGTCACTGAGGCGTTGCCCTATGACGGGATGGACCGCTGCCAACGGGAAGACAGGCAGGACTTCCTTCAGTACCACGATGGCGTTGTATACATGCATGAATTCTCCAGTATCGATGCACGTAATCAAGGACTGGAGTACGGTATCAGCTGCAGACCTGAACGAGCAACAGTGCACTGACCATGCCAAATCTGAAGTGCCACTTCTTCACTAGCATCTGGAGTTCAGACCATGGAAGTAGATCCTGGAGAGAACACATCGAGATGTTCGTCGACGCAGATAGCGGGATTCTCTTGAGAAACCCAGGAAGATACGTTGACTTGGCACCTTTCATTCTGTTGTCATGCATATAGGCTTCTTCGCTCTGATACCATTTCCCCACGTCAGTCAAGATACCTAGTAAAAATCGACCTGGAACATCATCAGCTTACGCCCAACACTTGGACACAACAAACGTGACTTGCCGTAATTTCTTGCTTCATATTCACTGCAAGAAAAGATGATGTTCTTGATGTGAACATCGAGAAGCTTCGCTAACGATCAGTATTTGCCAGTGACAGCCAGAAAGACAATTACCTTGTTGTAGCATGAACTCGAATTGAAACCGGGTGTGCCAAGTGAATGCATGACCTTGACAATCTGAGCACAATAATCGGCGTCCATGGGGGACAGTACACAACGCGGTTGAATGCAATGCTCGACGATAGCGCTTGCAATAGCACTTTGCTTGGTGTCTATGGAATCGTCAGAACAGCAAAGCAGCAGAGATCACGAGAGGTACGCGTACTGTGAGCAAACCAATGCTGTTTTTCCCTGTTCAGTCGCTTGATTGTGAAAGAACGAACAACTGTCTGTTCCTTCATCTCGTCTGTCAGCGTGGTGACGAAGTTGGCTAGACGGTTGCGCTTTTCACGATGAAGATTGGCCGTCGCCCTCTTCAGCCGGTCCGAAGAGCGATCAGCCGCGTGAGAGAGGGACTCTTCCTGGCGACTGAGAGCACGCAGAGAGCTACACTCTTCCTCGTACTTGCTTAGGGGAGGGGAGAGCTCATACGTTGAGAGCTGCCAAAACGTCAAGTAGAACGCGGGACTATCGTGTCATATCAGTACCACATCACGGAACACAGTGCAAGACGGTCATACCCCAAGACCTCTACTGCATTACCGGGTGCGATCGAGCGGATGTCATCGAACAATGCATGAAGTTCAGGGAGCCATGGATTCTGCTGAAGACAACGGTGCGTGAATAAAGTAAATCGCAGTGATCGACGGATGGGGGCATACCTCCGGGGCGACTGTCGCTATACTCGTATCGACGTCCATGGCAGCAGGCTCGCCAGACGGTGGCTCACTCGGTGGTGCCTTGACCTCTTGAATCTGATCAGTGGCGGACGGCTGCTGCTCACCCTCGCCAGGGGAAGCCACACGAGAGCTTGAAGCAGCAGGCTCTCGCTTAGCAGTGAGTGCCGCCTTCAGACGCTTTTCAGCTTCTTCACTGGCCACTCGCTCCTTCTCCGCCAATCGCAGGGCAGCTTTCTACAGCGAACAATGAATATGGTGTGAGATTCCCAGAATAATAATGACTAACCAGTAGGGCACCGTGAAGGATAGGCCGCATGATTTGCATGCAAATAGGCGCACAGATCCCGTACACGCTGTGCAAATCCTTGAGCGGAGGGACGATCTTGTTTGTGTAGTCTTCCGGAAGTATGATGGACGGAGAAGTGAGTAGCTCCAAGTACTGCAGCAGGACTCCATGGGTCTGGAGTGCTTGATTAACAAACTTGGACGGGCGTTGAGACTGATACATTCGCGACTAACCGTGTCGTATAAACTAGCGAGTGACTTGATGTGTGCGTCCGCTGTCTTGAAAACGCAGGACTGGCGCTGCTGAGCAACTTGTATGAGAAGTGGCAGCGCTAGGGATGAGTCAAGCAAGCCTCTCGCAAGTCGTTGGGGTGCCCTGAGAAGGGTGTCCGCATGGTCGAGTCTCGCGCCACGCGCGGCCGACGCGACAGCCTCAACACGCAAAGCCGGACCTCCCGCCATGGCGACGATCTGTGAGTCGGACAAGCTTGGCAACGGCTCGATCCCAGCAATCTTCCAGATCAGCTCCCTGAGCACGACGATCTCCGACGTCTGTCCATTGTGCAGCTGATGCACGATGTACTTCAGCAGAGGCGTGATGTCCGAGTGGTACCGGCGGAACAGCTGACCCGTGAAGGAAGCAAGACCTGGATGCACAAATGTCAGATCTATTGCATTCCGGTATATCAATCACGTACTCAAAAGCCAATCAGAGGTGTTCACTCCATCGTCCTTGACACGATCCTTGTGCGGGTTCGCAAGCGCGTCCAACACCACAAATAGCAGCACATCGAAACCCATAATAGTCACGAAATTCAGCGCTTGAATGACGACGCCTCCCAGGTTATCGTAGGCCATGATCTGGTTCACGGCGTTCGTGAAAAAAATGAGCGGATTCGAGTGTGCCAGTTTGGCGACGGTGCCAGAAAGCGAGTCCAGTGTATTGTGTGACAGACGACGCATGATGCCCTTTGACTCCCGATCTGCTTGGATCTGTCGCACCCGTAGTTCTGGATGGGATTTGTACGTTTGAGTCCTCCATTCTCCGTACAGTCTCCAACGAAGGGTGACATCGTAGAGGCGAATGATGTTCCAGATTTCCACCGTGGCTACAGCGTTCCCACGGATGAGAGTCAGGGCTGGAAGTAGGTAGAGCCGCAGGGTCTTGAACCAGAACGTTCTTACGGGGCTGTCTTCATCCAAAGGATCTTCGGGCTTCTTTGTATCCAGCTCAGTGGATTGCTAAAACAGATATCAGCCGAAAAGATCAATGACGGTCGAAAATGAAACGCACATTTAGATGTAAGCGGCCTAAACGGACGAACTTATTGATAAAGAGTGGGTCGCGAGATATGTGAAGACCGACAAACTTCATCAAAGGTTCGAGTACGTCGATGAGATCTGTGTAGCTCGAGCACATTGGGACCGAATCCGACCACGGTGGGAAGAAGTAGATGAAGTCCGTGGTATGAGTGCTCGGAGGTGTCGGAGCAGTAAGCGTGAGGTAAGTCCGTCGTTCTGGCGGAGGAACAACGCCAGAGGTACCGTATCTCGCACGCGGTTTCGAAAAGCTCGCGAGGCTAGCTTTACTGCTTTGTGACGACTCCCATAGTGACGACATAGAGTGCTTCATGACACGTATGATGAGGTCGGCGATCGCAGGGTAAGCATCGACCATCCAACGATGCCGAGTGAGGATGGCGAGCGCAGGTCTAATTGCACCGACAGATAGTAGCGCATGCACAAGACCGAACTTCTGGTTTCTGCCCTCCGAAGGCGCTTCAGGTGGTCTGCGTTGCTCAGTGGAAGCTGCTTGGCGCGAGGACTTGGGTGCTGAGGCCGACTCTAGCGGGGCAGCCATAGCCAATTGGCTGATTTTGGCACCAGAGATTCGCTCTTCAACGGACTTGAGGTACTTCTTATGAGCATTTTCCATGTCATCCTCGCCAGGAGATGTGGTGAACTAGAAGAAATTGTGTCAATAGCCATACGACCCATGCATGAAGCGTAAAACGCACGTGTGCATACAGGTCCTCCAGCGATATGAACCCATCCTTGATCAATAAAGCTGCAGCGAGATATAGACTCCTAGGAGTGGCTTCTCCTGCTTGCGCCTACAAATCGCTCTTCAGTACTTTTTGGGTAAGGGTCGGTGATGAACACTGACCTGATAATACGCGAATTTGAATCCAAGCACTTGTGCTAACACGGATGATTTGCCGGAACCAGATGGTCGCGTTGTAGAAGACTTGCCGCGCGATTCTGCCATCTGCAAAATCTCATCTAGAGTCTTCCCCCGATACTGCTCGGGATCAGGCTCAACATTCATGGTATCCTCGTCTGACCAGCCTGTCGGCTGCTTCACAGAATTTGACCAAGACGAGAACGACAAGAAAGTAAGTAAGAAACCCCAGTGCATAAGCAAGTTCGCAGAGAAGACGTCCAGGATGATATCCAGCGCGCGGTTGGGATCCAAGTCGAAGTGGCCAATGAGACCAACAACTCTGTCCCAAGCAGGACGGGCACGGGCAGCAATCACGGACGCAGGTTCCACGGGTAAACCAGTAGTTGGAGAATGCGGGGGACCGAGACTACTCGTGAGTTCGGTAGCAAGTCTGCTGTATCCTTCGGATTGTTCGCGGAGGAGATTGAACTTGTTCTGCTTGTAGCTGAAGCATGCATTCAATATCGGAGCCAGTCGTACAGAGAGGTTCTACTCACAATAGAGCCGTACGCGTACGGATTTCCTTCTTCTCAAACACGCCTTTATCTGCAATGAGTCCAGCATTTGCAACCACTCCGGTATCCAAGCGTTCTCTGCAAACGTCCGGGTCGACGATTCCCTCCAGCTGTGGCGAAGATACAATGAGTAAGAGGAATAAATGCAGCAGGCTACTACGCACCAGTAAACTCTTGACCAAGTTAGCCAACAAAAGCTTCGCCTTCGGCGTCTCAGGTGCTGCAGCTGTTGTTCCAGCAGTGTCCTTGTCAGTCGCCACAGCTCCTCCTTCTGCCTTGCGTTCCGCAGCTGTCTTCACTTCGACGCTGACTTCATCAAGCTCTGAGTCTGCCGACCATACGAGATCGACCAGAAGTTCTCCAAAGGCTGCTGTGTTTGAAGACTGACCACCGGGCGACGAAGATGAAGGCAAATGGTCCAGTACGGATTTGATGAATGCAGTCAACGAGTCGACGGAAAGGGAAGCTTTCTGCGGTAGTTCACGGATGGTAGCCGTGAGGAGAGTGTAGTAGATAGTGGTTAGGATATCATTGCAGGCCGGGTCGGAAGGATTAGCGTGCGGTTCAATTAGGATACCACGGCTGGTCATTGTAATGAGATCGTCAGTAAGGCAGTTTCCGCTGTAACAGCCGCGATATGCTCACCATTCGGCATCTCCACCTTCCTCCCATCTTAGAATGCAGTTCTGAACGGTTTCGACGAGGTCCATGCAAGCAGTCGCAGGTCGTCCGACGTTACCTGCGCGAGTCGTGAAGAAGCTGTGGCAGGTGTGCAGTAGACGCCCTACGCGGTGGCAGCTCTTTGTTGGCGTGTATTTGGCGTGTCGTTGTTCCCATATGAGGCAGGTCGCGCCTCGGCATCCACCGCACGACGACGTCCAGTCGTTTTGGCAGCACCACTCGACGAACTTGTGGACGATGCCAGCCTGTCAAGTTAGGTTCACTTCTCGTTTTCGTTTTCTTTCTGTGTGGCGTTGAACAATTATCATGACACAGACTTCTCATGGTTGCGATATGCAGGGCTACACTTGGACGAGTTTTATCCCATGCCTAATGATTCCGAGGTGACCTATGACGGCGATACGAGCCCATCTGTACGCCAGGATTTCTTCACCGAACAGAGATCCCAACATATAGGCGGACCCAAGACGGAGAATCTAGAAGGCCAGATCAACTGACGGTCCCAATGCCATCGTTCTTCGAACATTCGAGCCCAGGTCTCCATTCAAGTGGCCATCGATACACGCGCCGTTATTCCGCAAGCTCACCCGGAGAGCACGTTCAGGTCACGTTGCGTCTACCGATTCTGCTCTTCATCAAGCCTCCTCCAACCGCCACCCTGGTAATACCTTTGATCAAGCTGATGTATTTGACCGATGCGATCCTCTTGCCCGCCGGGGCGGTGCTGCTAGCTGGGCAGCAATATCAGGCAGTAACATCATCTTGACTATGGACGACTTCCCATTCCCCTCAAAACACGCAAACACTACTTTGCTTACCATGTTTCTATGATTCCGCGCCAAGTGGAATTGCGCTCAACTGCTATACCCCTTGTACACGGCTGTTCTGCCCGTGTGGTGAAACGTGTGCGAAGGGGCATCATCATAAGGGCATAATGGAGACGCACTATCAACGACTTTTTCGTGAAGAAGCTTTGCTCTTGGGATGTTCTGCGTCACCGTGCGTTGACGTTTATGGCATCATGTCGGACTATCACACCTGCCCTGGCCGACACATGGATATAAAGCATGTCCCTTGCTGTCAGCCGCACCCCCGCCACCTCGTGCACTTTCCTTTCTTCTTTCCGGGCCACTCCTCTCTTTCGTTATGTTTCCTCTTCTCTCTCTCGTTTTGTTAGTGGTGGGTGCAAGTGCATTCGCTCCAGGTCCTTTACGCTTCGATGACGCCACGATCGCCAAAGTCAAGGCGAACATGATGAACATCTCGACGCATAGGTGAGTCTATCTCTACTCGTGGTTCGCGACCGTGCGCTCATTTGACGCGTGCATATAGCTGGGAGCTGGGCGCAGAAGCACAAGCATTGACAGAATTGGAAGTTCCTTCGCTATCCGTGTTCAGCAATAACAGACTGCCTCCCCCGCAATCTCCCAGTCTTTCAGTAAGAAAAACAGCGTCGGATGTGTTCAACATAGCCACGACGTAGGCTTTCGGTTGCCTTTAGCTGGTCGCAGTCTTATCTAACGTATTAACAGGATTGTACGCGCGATGCCTCCGAATAGCACTACTTTAATTGATGGTGACGGTGCTGCTGGTGACCCTGCTAGTGAGTACATCCCAAATTCTCGTGAGCCACTCTCTACTGACAACTGTCTGTGTAACCAGGCCTTGGTGTCGCCGTAGCTCTCACAGGGTGGACGCTTACAGACCGTTCAGACCAGTCGTTCAGCAACGCAGCAAGTGCTCAACTGAACCATTTGCTGACTGCTGTTCCACGTAACAGCAACGGCGCCATCTCTCATCGCGAAGACCAGGTCCAACTCTGGGCAGACTTCGTCTACATGGCTCCTCCTTTCATTGCGTACGAGGGCGCCTTGAGCACCGGAGACACAAAGATCAACTTACTTCAGGAAGCATACAATCAGTGCCAAGAGTACCGCGAGGTGCTTAGAGACGACAGCGGCTTATGGCAGCATATCGTTTTGGGCACAGGTGGTCTGGACAGCACTCATTGGGGAACAGGCAAGTATTGGCATTACAAGCTACTTGGCCAGAATCTCATCGTACTTTCAGGGAACGGCTGGGCAGCAGCTGGCATGCTGAGAGTGCTAGAGACCATTTCGCACTCTGACGTCGCTTCGACGTTCATTGAAGAACGACGTAACCTTACCCGCTGGGTCAACGAGATAGTTTCTTCTGCTTGGCCTCATCAGGCAAGTTTTGCCGTATCTGCTCTTCCAAAATCTATATTCTGACGCATTATCGTTTGCAGGGGAAGAACGGAACGCTGTTCAACGTCCTCGACGACCCAAATACGTTCGCTGATTCGTCGTCAACCGCCATCCTCGCTGCCTCCACATACCGTTTGGCCGTCATCACCAACAACCACACTCTGATTCCATTCGCTGATAGAGCGTTGCAGCTTATCAAGAACAGTATCGATCAGGATGGCTGGTTGCTGAATACGGTTGACCCGTTGACCTTCAATACTCCGTCGCTGCCTGGAGCCCACAGTCCTGAAGGCCAAACGTTCACGATCCTTCTCCATACCGCTCGGGAGGACTACCTGACCTATATCAGCCAGCTGAACAACCACTGAGCCAACGTCGCTCCGCGCTCCCTCTAACTTTTATTCTTAATTCTCATCGCCTTGTTGGATTTCTAGCATCTCGCAGCTGTTCGCGTCTTGCAACGCTGTCAGCCCAAAAGTCGTATTACCTGTCTTGTAGCATGCCTGTACCAGTCGCATAGATTCGTGTAGAATGTGAATGTACGCCTGTACATGTGAACGGAGAAGTCGGACGTCGTTTCTAGCGCGTTTCGGATGATGGGTTCGGGTAAGAGAGACGCTGGTCGCTTGAGGATGTTGATGGACGCAGCCGAGCTTTCTCATAAACCTCTTCCTCTGCGTCCCGCTCGTTTTCGTCGCATTGGCCCTCCCTGTCGCTTGACCGCGCCGCCAACGGCCCTCTGAGCACCATGCTCTTCATGTTCATCGTCTCCCTGCTCGCCGCCCTCGCTCTCTGTTGTCTTCTCCTACCATCAATATGGGCGTCTATAACGGGTGACGAGCTGCTCGATGCTCATGAGGCTGGCCTTGCTCTCGTAGCATCTAGTACGTGCTCTATCACCTCTCGTGCATACCTGAGGCTCATCTGGTGCCGTGTAGGAAATCCTGTACGAGAAACAGGCCCACCTGCCTGCATGGCTAAGCTTATTATGTTGCGACACAAGGTACGACCTCCCCTCGCCTGCATCCCCAACGTCCCCTCAGACGCGTCTCTCTTCACAGATAAACCAGGCAAACACCCGTAGACGATGTAACACCGCTTCATCACATGCCCGCTCGGCAGCCCTCACGTTCAGCGTCGCGCCACCGAATCGACCCCTACGCAACGCCCCTTGGGGACGCTTCGGACGTTCACATGGAAAACAATACCATTGATAGGCAGTTCACGACTCGGAAGGAAAATCAGTGTAATGTTGCATTTGTTTTATACCCACTCATCCCCTCGCCCTTTACCCGCTACTTGCTATCCGCCCATCTACGATACTTCTTGCTTTGTCATTATTCGACCTCATATATTCCCCCCCCTCCCGCGTAACGAGATTACAGTATGCGTTTCCATGCTCATACCCCCCAGCCTTCTTACACTGACGCTCGCCACTGAACCGTCTTACCTCCGCCTTCCTCCCTTCGCACCCACCTCTTGGCTTCTCCTTTTTGCTGGTTGTACGTTCGCGCCCCATAATGTATCCCGCCACCCATGCTTCGCTTTCATCATCGCGTCGGAACGTGGACCCTGGAGGCCGTCTGGTCAAGCATGGAAGCGACCAGACGAGCCATGGTACGATAAGGGTACATCGCATCTGTCGCAGCAATTGTTGCCGGATGACGAACAGGTTTGACATGACACCGTTCTTGATGTTCTGGTCGCGTTCACAGAAATCAGATCTATCCCATGAGGAGATGGACGGTCACCTCACCTGATTCCTCCGTTATGCATACATGTCCGCTCTTCCGCCCCCTCCTGCCTCATCGCTCGAGGGTGCCTCTATGCTAACAACTAGCCGTCGGGGTAGCATGACCAAGCCAACGAATCTTCCGCTCGGATTGGCTAGCTCGGGGGGAGAGAAGCGGAATTCGTCTGTATTGATGAGCAAGATGTTGAGCTGTTTGTCCGTGCCTGCGAAGCTTCCCAAGAAGATGCGCCCGTCGTTGGTGGTAACGCGCAGCGTTTTCTGTAGGAGTTTCTTGAGCTCGTCAAGGGCTGGGGTATTTGAGTTGGGTATAGTGGACATGATGGTCGTGGTTGGGGTATAAGGACACGAGCATACAGCAGCCCTGCAGTCGAGGATGTCGATCACAGCGCCTGCTCTCGATCACTCCTTCGCACCGCACCACTGCAACGAGGCGAGGCGTATAGCAAATATCTCGCAAAGTCTATCTTGGATGGAATCGCCAACAGCGTGTGATTAGAGCTGCGATATGACTAGTGTACAGTGGGCAGGTACCGAAAACATGAGGTGAGGAAATACAAAACAATTTCAAACCAGAACATATAGCCTGTGCATATGCATGATTGACGAGCATGAAAAGAATCTATGGTACACATATCCTCCAAGAGAGTCCGTACATAAACCTCAAGCAAAATGACCCTTACGACTGGATACTGCGGAGAGCTTGCTGGGAGCCCGTGCGATTGGCTTCGCGCTTGGTTTAGCACTCTTCGAGCTAGAGCTCCGCTGACCTATGATGGACCCATCTCCCCGCTTTGTCCTTGCGTGGCCCGTCACCGCAGATGCACCGACCGACCTCCCCATGCCACCGCCTCTGGAGTTAGACTCTCCGTTACGAGAGGAACTTTCAGCTAGGCGCAAACGCTGCGACCCAAGGGAGGTCAGTACGCAGGATGAGGAGAGCGAAGAACTGTGGACGTACCCCGCCCTCGAAGTCCCAATCAGAGGGACCTGCCCTGAGAGTACGGCCGACTCTTGATTTCGAAAGCTCTTTGACATTGGGATCGTCTTCCACCATCATTTCGTCATCGTCCAACCATGACATGTCGTTCGGATCCATCGTTCGGACAGTCTGGAGAAAGATCATCGACAAGATCATTAGCGTATCCTAGACGACAATGACGCTGATACTCACTGTATGGCCCTGGGCGACGTCTCGCATTTCCCTCATCAGAGTCGACAGAGATACCTGTTCATCATCCTTGTCGCTCTCCTCATCTTCATCTTCGTATATCTTGGGAGCTTCCTCCTGCTGTGTTGGAAGTTCTTCATTCAGATGGCTGAATTCCTCGTTGTCGTCCTCTAGGCCAGCTTCATATGTCTGAACAAAAGCAGCGGCCTTCGCGTCTTTGCCTGCGATTTTTGGTGAGCATTCCACTCTCTTCAATGACACAAGTGAACTTACTGAGGTCATCTAGAGTGTCACAATCTCCTCCAAGCTTGCGCTTCTGCCTCCCTAACTTGTACCGTCGAGCCTTGTTGTCATCATCCTCGTCACTGTCTTCATCGTCCTCGAATCCGACACCACGCTCGCGCCGCTTCGCACGGAGTTTGCCAGACGCAGCATCCTGAGCGAGCTTGTGCGCAACGGCGTCATCTTCCTCGACTTGCTCCCTGTACCAAGCTATCAGCGACACTTCAGGATGAAGATGGTAGAGGGAATGTACCTGTGCTTCTCCAGCACCATCTCTTCGTTCAACGTCGAGTCGTCCATAGCGACATCGTCTACCATCTCCTTGTTCAACTTCGCCAACTCCTCGACGTTATCCTCCTCTTCCTCGTCCTCATCTTTCTTCTTAGGAGGACCTCCGAACCCGAAGTGGTCATCCTCATCGGATTCCTCGGCTTGGCCGTCGACGAACTCCGACTTCTTCAGCTTCATCTTCTTCAAGGGGTTCGGGTGCTTCTGAGCATCACGCATTACTTGGAACGCGTTCTTGGTGGGGCTCGGTGAGGGCGATACACTGGAGCGGTAGCCTCCATCCAAGTCGGGCCCCGGAGACATGCGACGACGCTTGAGGCGACCTCCAGCTGGCCGAGCATCTGTCCAAGGAGAAGAGTGATCGTTGGGGACGTCATCGAGAGCAATCTCGCCTAGCGGACGCCTCTGGGCTGTGGAACGAAGTATCGAATCGGCGATGGATGGTGATATACCAATGCGAGAGGACTGCGATGACGACATGAGTCGCGCAACGTCTGCGTGGGTCGGACGTGTCTGGGTCAAGAACCTGAATGGGGTGTCGGTCAGTGCTGGCTCGCCCTCGGTTCGCAATTTCAGTAGCTTACCCGTTCTCGTTCACATACACCTTCGGGGATTCTGCAGGTGCATTCTCGTCAATAAGCGTGATATCCTCTTGCTCTTTCTCGAAGATGTGGTCGGCCTTCTTGCGAACGCTGTCGGTGACTTCAAGGGCGGGCTGAAGGGTGGGGTTGAAAGACAGAGCGAGTGGTTCACCTGGTTTCTTGAGTAAGCCGAAGCCCCGCACATCCTGAGACAAGGTCAGCATAACATATCAGAGTTCAATAGGTGGACAACGTACCTTGGCAGGTGTGACAAATTGAGAGAAGTCCACAGCTGGCTTCGACGACGGACCGGCTTCTGTTGCGCTCGACTCAAACAATTGCGAGAAGCCTCCGCGCAGGAGGGGAGCAGGTTTCAAGGAGAATGCAGGTGGCTGAGACGCACTCGTCGAAGGAGCATCCAGGTCCAGAGAGGGTGCACTCGGGGCAGGCAGCCGCGCTGACGGTGTGAAGAAAGGGTCTTCGTCTTTCGTGATCTCGCGGAAAAGCCGAGGTTCGTTGTCTTGTGACATAGGATCACCAACGTCTGAGGAGAGAGACAGCTGTCTTCCGAGTCTCGCATCGCGAAAGAGAGGGGGGATAGTTGGAGACGAGGAGAGGTGGACCACCGTATTCTCCTTGTCTTCTCCTTGATCGAACATGAGAGCAGCGTTGTTCTCCTTGTCCGTCTCGTTCTCTGCATTCTCTTCGGAGGCGCTCCTAGTGTTGAGATCAGCATTTTCATTCTCTTCATCGTCAGAGTCGGCAATGGCCACGGTCCTAGCCCGAGGACGTGGCCGACGAGCGATCACAGGCGCGTTCTCGTCTGCTTCGTCTTCCTCCAGGTAGAGGCCGGCATCTTCAGCACCATCACCCCAAGCTGCCTCCTCGGATTGTGGAATGACCATCCCGTCGTCATCGTCCTCTTGGGCCTCTTCTGCATTGTCCTCTGCCTCTTCGTCGTTAGGCTTCCAGTCTTCATCGCTGTCGTCCGCTTCTTCTTCCTCTCCCAGACCCTCTTTCTCAGCGTTGCTGAGCCCACGTTCAACCAAAGAGCCCAACCTCTTCTCGAACCCTGCTCGGTCCTCGGGATTCATACGCCCCAGAACCTTGCCACCCATTCCCACCCAGACTTTCTCTTTCTGCTCGATGATCTCTTGTGCCTCCTTATGAGTCTTCCCAAGCAAGAACGCGTTCAGGTCGCTAGGCTTGACTTTCACCTGATCTCGACCATTCTTAGCCTTCTTCGATGGTGACGCGAACGCGCCTGCTGCTGCCGTGACGAGGAATGATTCATCACGAGGCGCAGATGTAGACGCAGAGGGACGCGGTCTGTGAGGGGCAGGCTGCGTTCTCGACCCGCGGAACGACTTCCTCTTCCGCTCTGCACCTTCTTCCCGCGCGACTGCGTGCATGTCATTGGACACGACAAGATCGTCGTCGTCATCACCAGCAGTGTTTGCCAGTGCTTCCGCTTGCATCTCCAGAAAGCGCTGCTTACGCTGAGCTGCACTGTCTTTGTTAGCTGCGAGACGTCTACGTTCTTCGTCTTCTCGCGTGCTCTGCTTCAAGATGTCCGAGAGTTCCGGCAGTTCATCGTCCGAGTCATCCGAGAGCGGGAAATCGAACGCAGTGGCCTTCGCAGGAGGTTGTGATACGGTACGAGCGCGTGGCGGCGGAGACGGCGGGTCTGCGGGACCGGCTGCTCTGGGAGAAGAAGAGAAGGGCTCGATGGGGTCGCTGGGAGGAATGACATCTCGTGGAAATGGCGCTCCTTTACTCGGCTCGACGCTGGGCAGAGTATACATTGATTAGTCCACTGTCTTCATGGATTGCATGCTACTCACGGGCCTGGCATGCGATGGTAAAGCTGCGTCAATGTCATCTTCTTCGTTTGGACGCGAGAGACTTCCACGGTATGCGCCGCTTTCAGGCGAGCAGTAGTCTTCTCCATCTCTTCCCGCTCCTTCCTGGTGGGAGGCTACGGGATGTAAGAGCTATGTATAGATTGTTCAAGCAAAAGGATCGACGAACCTTCATACGTTTCTCCTTGGGTTTCTCCTTCTGCTTGACTGCCTTCTTGCCTCGCGCCTTCGAGCGCGCAGGCTGCTCGTCATCAGAGTGACCTTCATCGAAAAGTAGGGCGGGGATTTTGGCTGCTTGAGCCTTGCCTTTCTTCGAAGCCGTTTCGGTAGATGTCGGAGGTGTTGGTGAGGAGTGCCTGTGCGGGGTGTTCAGGTGGTGAAGAGAATGGGCTGGAGTCTGAGGCGACGATGGGTTTGCTTCGTCTTCCTCTGGATCCGACAAGACGGCAAGACGTGATCTCGAGGGGCGAGTAGGAATAGGAGAAGAGGCGAAGTCTGCGAGTATGGGACGGAATGTCTGACTGTCATGACTGGGGCTCTTAGTGGCGGGAGATCCACCACTGCGACTCTGCGGGGATCCGGCGTCGCCTCTTTCCTCGTCACCAGTCAATGAATTTGCCCTTTCTTCTTTGTCCTTGAAGAGGCGCGCCACCTGTGATTTGACCATATTTTGTCCCTCTTCATCGTCACTATCATCCATGGCTGCAAGCTTCCTCTTCCATGAGTACTCGATTTCCTCGGCGGGTACGTCAACATCGTCCGTTTCCTGCTCCTGCTCTGCCTCTGTATCAAAAATCCTCGAGGGGACCTCGTCATCATCGTCTCGAAGTTCCTCCATGAATGAAGACGCGTCCAAGTCCAAGCCATCGGAGCTGGGAGGTTCATCTACAGAGCTGCCATTGGAGATTACGCTGGTGTCTGCTAGCAGACTGTCGACATCCGGCGCTTTGTCTCGTCGACCATAAGTAACACGAGCCCGCCTGATGACGGGGGAGGAATGGGCAGACATGAGGAGGTGGTGGGAGGGTGTCGCGGAGGTAGAGGGAGGTGCCCGCGGGCAGTGTGAGACGGCGGCGTCAGGACAAGAGGCGTTGTGCGGGGTGTCCCGATACGACGGTGCCGTGACCATCGTGACCGACGCGTCAGAACGCGTCGCGCTGTTTCACAGGCGCAGATGCGCGCAAAGGCACGTGGTCGCGTACCTCTTCCATCACTCATTCGCCATGACTCAGCACGTTCATCCCGGAAAGCCTTGCAGACGATTTCGTTGGAGACTCGCCTCAAGCTTCGAATACATGAATCACGCTGCTGTACAAGTAAACTACCACAGACATATGCATTGCCTCCACAACATGGGCTGCTATCGATGATCATTCAGTAGAGCGAGAGGTTCGATCTACACGAGCGCGAAATGCAATACGGCGTCTCACAGCTCGGATACCCACCCCACCGAAATCCCTTCGAAGTACCACCAGCCATAGCAGCGCAAGAGTATAACTTCGACCGAATGGCAGGACACGGAGTCGTCGACATGATAGTACAGCGCAGGACGTCGGTCGCATACATGTTGCGTGCGACGGGCGTACCGTACTTGTTCCGTATCGACCAAGGTACGAGGGTGAGAACCAGAGATAGCAAGTGGCTGAATGAGTCGCAGAAGGCGAATGTGCATTCAAACAGGTTGATGGAAAGAGATGGAAAGAGGATGCACTAGGATAGAATAGAATTGCATTGCACTGCGAGTGCTTGCGAGTGCTGCCAGCGGAGGAGAGCGTATAAGCGCTCATACAGCGCTGAACTTCCTTTTGTGGAGAAACTATACAGTACCACCAGCCACCGAGCGCCCATCGCCTGGAACCGCAAAGTATCGACAGGCATCGACGCCATCGCCTCCATTCCCCTCAAGACCCCCTCAAGATGAGGTGAGTATGCTAGTACATTGCATGAACGTACATGTTACTGACATCTGTCTTATAGTCACCGAAAGGTTCGTTGTATAGCAGTTTTCCGTTACCACTGGGATTGATCATGAACAAAATATCAGTACGAAGAGCCCCGCCACGGTTCCCTGGGTTTCCTGCCCCGCAAGCGTGCTGCGCGCCACCGTGGAAAGGTCAAGTCCTTCCCCAAGGTGCGTCTGAAAGCTTTCGAAAAGGGCACGCAGGATCTAAGCATCATTTGTTTAGGATGACCCCAAGAAGCCCGTGCACTTGACTGCTGTTATGGGCTACAAGGCCGGTATGACCCACATTGTCCGCGACCTCGACCGTCCAGGATCCAAGATGCACAAGCGTGAGGTCGTCGAGGCCGTCACCGTTGTCGAAACACCCCCTCTCATCGTTGTCGGTGTTGTCGGCTACGTCGAGACTCCCCGCGGTCTCCGCACTCTTACCACCGTCTGGGCTTCCCACCTTTCCGATGAGCTCAAGCGTCGATTCTACAAGAACTGGTACCGCTCAAAGAAGAAGGCGTTCACCCGCTACGCCAAGAAGCACGCTGAGGATGGTGGCAAGTCTGTTGACCGCGAGCTTGAGCGCATCCGCAAGTACTGCACTGTCGTCCGTGTTCTCGCACACACCCAGATTCGCAAGACCGGCTTGAGCCAGAAGAAGGCGCATCTGATGGAGATCCAGATCAACGGTGGTTCCATCCCCGACAAGGTGGAGTTCGCGCACGGATTGTTTGAGAAGCCAGTGGAGGTTTCCTCGGTGTTCGAGCAGGATGAGGTCGTGGACGTCATTGCTGTTACCAAGGGTCACGGTTTCGAGGGTGTCACCGCCCGTTGGGGTACCAAGAAGCTGCCGAGGAAGACACACAAGGGTCTCCGTAAGGTTGCTTGTATCGGTGCTTGGCATCCATCGAAAGTCATGTTCTCTGTTGCTCGTGCTGGTCAAAGTGCGTATTCATCAATATTTTTCCTTCTACGCACTTACTAATTATGCGCCGCGAATAGACGGTTACCACCACCGTACGGAGCTCAACAAGAAGATCTACCGTATTGGTGCCGGCACTGACGAGGGTAACGCCTCGACCGAGCACGACATCACCAAGAAGACGATCACCCCCATGGGTGGCTTCCCTCACTACGGTGTCGTCAAGAACGACTTCGTCATCCTGAAGGGCTCTATTCCTGGTACCAAGAAGCGTGTGATCACCATCCGCAAGTCGCTCATGGTCCACACATCTCGCCGGGATCTCGAGAAAGTCTCGCTCAAGTTCATCGATACCTCATCGAAGTTCGGCGTAAGTGACTACTTGAATTGGCAAGATGACTGCTTGCTCACTTTTGATTCTATAGCACGGTGCATTCCAGACATTCGAAGAAAAGGCTGCGTTCTTGGGAACGCTCAAGGCCCGTGCATGATTTTACATACTGTTTTTCTACTCTTCGCTATCACGCTTTGTACACGACCCATGCTGTATGTTCCTATGCACACGCCCATATAGCACCTTTCACGATATCTTTATTTCCGATATCGAAGATAATCGGTACTCAGTTGGTTCGGGAGAAAGGTCGTCT